>JAECUM010004217.1:0-104208 GCA_016617855.1 Megalonaias nervosa | reverse complement strand
AAGCTTTTTGTTTAGGCGCAACAGTAAGCATTTGTCCTTGTCTCTGTATGTGTCTCTATATCGTCATAGCAGCCAAGCCTAAAATATAATTTTTTTTTGAAAGGCTGGATTGTTGATTGGATTGATAAAATCTGTCTGCATAGTAAATCAAAATAATGGACAAATTTATTCCTAAACTACATCGAGACATTTTTATCTATGTGTATTTTACCACTATGTTTTGAATAAATGAACACTACGGTGTGAAGACATCTATGCATGTAATCACATGTACATTGATTGGGGTTCTTTCAAAATTGTTTTGAAATGTTGTCGACAAACATGGTAATTTCATGCATAGTTTTAGAAACTAGACAAAATCGAGAGTTTAAGCAACAGTTGATTAAATATTTGTAATTATAATACTGTAATCTAGGTACCATCTTTAGCAGCAGAGAGGGCGAACAGACCAATGGTCGAAAAACGCGAAAAAAGGCCGAAATTTTAAAAAGTACGTTTTTAAACAAAAAAAAGCGTCGAAATGCGTCGACATTTTATATTTTACATTACTGGCCTCGGTGGCGTTTACCGTAACATCGCTATGGACTCGTGGCTGCGCCCTCTCTGCTGCTGTCGATTCAAAGAATTTATTTATCATTAATGAGAATAATCAGATTACCGCGAATTGTTACAAATTTAGAATTAAAATAATGATTATATTAATAAAATGATAACTATAAACGATTTACGGACACTCGCTCATTTTTTTGATTACCTCGACCGTAACAAAATTACGGATCGTAAAAGCATTAATTATTTCCACAACAAAATGGTTTTCGATAAACAAGGAAATCAGTATTATTTCATTTATCCAGAAAAATTTATCGGATTCAGATGCATCGATAATGAGATTGTTCCTGTCATTGGTGCTAAAAATATTTTCAATGATACTACTGATCATTATGTTAGATTTATATCTGATGAAGAAATGCAGCAACGAAATTATCTTCTCCGCAAATTTGAAGCAGATACTGAAAAACAACTTGGTAGACTACTCTCCGAAGAAGAAAAAAGTATGAGAAATATCGCAATAGAGGATGATATTCGTAGGGAAAAAGAGAGGAGAGAGCGAGAAGAAGAAGAGCAAGAACGAAGAAAAACCTGCGAGAGAATATTTTATTGGAACTGTTGATTGTCAGAGGCTGTGAAAGATATTTTTTTTTAATTCTCTGTGATTTTTATTAGTTCACCTTCTCTGCTGCCGTCAATTAAATCATCATCATATCAATAATAATTGCTGAAGCTCACTCAGCTAAATTAGCTCGAGGGCGATTAGAAGCAATACAAAAATATCTTCCACTTCATAACGCTGTTAAACATCAACTACAAGAGCGTCAACAAACACAAGAAGAATTTGCAGAATCTGCAGAAGAATTGTTTAAACCTATCACAAAAACAACTAAAGGTACTATACCCGTGCTGGAAAAAAACCGCTGAATCAACTGGAAAAATTGCAGAGCGAACTAAGGAAACAAAAAAATTCGGCGAGGACTTCCCGCCAAAATAGCTGAAGTTCGACCATCTCAAAAAATACTTAAAGAAATTGATCAACTTCGTGATGAAACAGGTAGTATTCAACAACAGGAATCAAGAGCACAAGATGTTCATATGATTGATAAATTTAACGAAAATGCTGTTGAAGCTATTATAAATCTCAAAGATGTAAATCAATTAGCTGAGGCTGCTTTGTTAACTTATGATGAAGGAGAAAATTATCTAAAACCTAAACACATTAATGATATTATAAGTCGCGACAAAATGGTACCAATGGTTTTTTCGCATACATTACAGAGTTGATCAAGCTCGAATCAATGATACAAGATATATTGCATATATTAATGCAATAAGTAAATATACTTCAATGTTTCAACAACAACCTCCTCAACCACAACCATCACAACAACCTTCTCAACCACAACCATCACAACAACAACCTCCTCATCCACAACCATCACAACAACAACGTCCTCAACCACAACCATCACAACAACAACCATCACCACCGGTACAAAAACTAAAAGAACTACATCAAGAACCATCACAACAACAACCATCAGCAATAGCACGTATATTTAAACCCGGTGGTATTGCCGCTATCAAGGATACAAGCCGGGTAATAGGTATTGCAGCACACGGATATGATAACAGGGAGGGGTATGTAAAACCTGAATACGTTCAGAAGATGAAACGTGAGGATTGGATTTCATATGTATATCATCGCTAATGATCTTGATCGGATTAAACGTAATGATGAAAATTTTGCTAGATTTAAGCGGGAAGTAGAATACAGAGTAAAATCAGGGAATGGATTATCATCTGAAGAAGAATTCTATGATGCCCTCAGTAGCCCAAGTGGAAGCGGTATTGGTACAACAGGAAGTGGTCTTGTTACTTGTCCTGATAACGTCTTTGCCGATGTTAATCGATTAGAAATTCTGATTGGCGGAAAACGAGCTGGTAATAATTCTCCAGAAATCATTAATGAGATAACATCAATTTATCAACGATTATTTACAGGTGGTATTATGGATACTAATGTGTATCGGTCCCTCATCAATGAAATTATCGACGATTATTACAGTGACTAAGTCACCGATCAAACAGTTAGACGTAATTACTATAATAAGATGATTATACATGTTGCTCAGCGTGGACCAACCATGGTCAGGGTAATAAATTCGAGATTACCTGTATATAAAGCAACCTACGGAGATGGGATCGGTGACGTCATTCAAGTTTTATTCAGAAGGATAGCCCCAAAAGCAATACCGATTGCAAAACAACTAGGAATGAAAGCCATTGACGTTGTTCGTGAAAAAGGTATTAATGCTGCCGGCAATATTGCCAGTAAAGCATTCTCTGCAATCAAGGATAGATTAGCATGATTAATACGCAGACCGCAAGCGGTCCGACCTCAGCCGCCAGTAAAATTACCCAGCACTGCGGCAATGCCTGCAAATGTTAGTAAAATAATAAATCAAGCCGCAAATCAAAAACTAACAGAGTTAGCCGCAATTACCAATGGTTATGATAGCGAAAAAAAATATAGCAGCAAGTCTTGTGGCAGGAAGTGGTCTAACTTCCCAAAGTGGTCTTCGTATTAGATGATGATCAATAACATAAATATGTTCAAACGTGTATCCGAACCTGCATTTGATGTGGATGCGCCAGTTCTCAAGGATGAGTCTGTGCGTGATTATCAGTATTATTCTTACGACGCACGAGAACCAAATCAACGCGGACGAATCGAATTACAAGTTCAAGATACGAGTAGATAGTTCTTACCCGCTGAAGCATTTATCGAAGTAGAAGGTGAGATTTTAAAAGCAGATAATACCGAATACGGAGCTGATATTAGTGTTGGCTTTGTTAATAATGGTATTATGGCGTTATTTGATAGTGCCACATATATGATTGACGGAAAAAATATTGAATCAATTCAGAAAGATGTTGACGTTGCCACGACGATAATTGGCCTTGCAAGATACAGCGACAATTATTCAAGATCAGCTGGTCCATCAATAACGTTTGTGAAGGATACTTCTGATCATTCTGATTATCATCGATATCATATAAGACGCCCAAGAGATTTTGGCGACGCCAATGACGCTAATGTGTGGCCGGTGGTTCACGGTGATAATCCAAATTTCAACTTAGGATTCGCATCACGTCGATCTGTGTTACAGGGTGGAAGAAGAAGAAATTCATGTGCAATTCCGTTATCACATACTTTTGGATTTTTCATAAATGTCAGAAAGGTTATTTTCGGTGCCAAGCATACAGTTGTATTCGTACGAAAAGCCACCGACGATGATGCAATATGGCGACCCGCCGGTGACGCTGTTAAAGTAATTCTGACAAAACTTTCATTGTGGATGCCAGTAATGACCCCAGCGATATCTGAAGAACAACGGTTACTCGCTTTCATGAACAGCGGCTTAAGTCGACGCTATCATGGTTAGCAACAACAGATGTTGTTCAAAGTGCAATTAATAGTATATTTACATTGCAAATAGCATCGCAACAAGGTATCTCTGCGCCGCGACATATATTTGTTATACTTCAAGATGCTGCACGAGTAAATGATCAGACGCGTAGTATAATGATATTTGACAAATTCGGTGTTTCTGAGGTTTCATTGAGAATAAACGGACATCAAGAACCATCTGAGGATATTTTGTTAAATTTGGAACAAAATCATATGGCGTGTGCATACCATCGATTAATGTCGTTTATGGGGCGTGATGTTGATACTGGTTTACAAGTATCAGAGTTAGACTGTATAAATTTATATCCGATCTATTACTTTTCGCTGGAACATTTGGATTTATCTAGACAGTCTGTCGTTGATATACACTTTCGAGCTAGCGTTACGCGAGGAGCTATTGCTAATTACAGAGCAATTGCCGTCATACTCAGCGATAAAACGGTGATACTTGAAGGTGCTGGTGGTCGCATGAGAGTCATTGATGCGCCAGTAGAAAATATGTAATTAGATCATGAATAAAATTATAAATGCCATATCATCACGTTAATGTTAATCTGACTCCTGGTCAGATTAAAAGATTACAATCAGCATCAGCGAAGCGATGCGGATTAAAAATATCACTACCGCGAGAACAAATTACATGTGGTCCAAATAAATTATCGCTGACAGAACACCAGCTCAAGAATTTCAATGAACCTAAACAATCGAATAAAGGTGTACGAGTAAATCTTTCTGCGGGTGCTATCAAAGATACCGTTAAAACAGGTGGTATATTTCCACTTCTTGCAGCTATCCCAGCGCTGATAGCCGCAGCCGCTCCAGCTGTTGCAAAAGCTGCTGCATTAGGTGCAGTTGGAACGGCTACTGGAATGGCATTAAAGAAAGTAACCGGAAAAGATTAAAAAAAAAGAAGACGACGACGAGGTCTGGGTCTGAGACTTCCAGGGACTTCAGTTCGAGGAAGCGGATTAAGAATTCCAGGGACTCGTTGATTTTTCCAATGTCAAATTTTGATTTACTTGACGCTGCTGCGCGATTAAATATAAAAAAAATTCAGAGGAGTTTTTATGCGTGATCAGTTACCACACAAACCAAATCGCGTTGAAACCGGAATAATTAATCATGATTCGAGTTCAGGTCGTGATACTCAATGGGTTGCTTACGCGATCGATCCACGTGGAATTGTTTATTTCGATTCGTACGGATTAGCACCACCAAAAGAATTTCTAAAATATGTCGGCGGCAGTATTCCAATATGGTATTCAACGTTACCAACACAAAAATTAAATGACCCGCCAATATGTGGCCGTGAAACACTTGCAGTACTTGATGCTATATCAAAATCAGCAAAACCACCTCATACGGCTGTGCACGAATACAGCGTAACAAAGTTACGGAGTTCGAGATTTAAATAATCGCTAATTATATAATGGTTGATATTTACGGAAGATGTTCTGATGTTGGTCGCCCGAAGGAAGATGTCGATTTATCAAAGTACGCCACCAAAGATGATCTTGCTGATCTCATGGATTTATCTGGAGTTGACCGAGATGAAGTTGTTATATTTCAGGATAAATTTGGTATTTTAAAAACAAATAACAATAAATGGATCGATATAATTCGTAGAGTTATCTGCGCTACCACGGATAATATTCCGGTGTTTACTGACGGCGGTAGAATCAAGGATTCAAATATATCAGTTGCAACTATCAGAGATGAAATTAAAAAAAGTGTTTCTGATCTTTTAAAATCTACCGGAAATACAATGACAGAAGAAATCAACATGAACGGAAATAAGATTGTCGCGCTAAGAGAACCAACCGGAAATGAAGATGCCGCAACAAAAAAATACGTTGATGATAAAAGATACTCCTACCGATGATAAAATAAATACACTACGAGCCGAATATGACGTTCACGTAAACATGTTTCTGAATACACGTAGAAATTTTCTAAAACTTAACGAAGCCGCTGAAGATTTCTTTGGAAATCCACCAACCGTTGATATAAATCTCACTGGAATTAACACAAAACTCAATATTATCAGTGGAACTCCTGGTATCGTTGAAAAAACTAATCTTGTTAAAATTCCACACAGCGAACAGAATAATAATATCGTATGCACATCAGCATCAGGATCATCAACGTGGGCACCGCAAAATAACACTATCAAACATACAGCTGAAGTAACCGGCGTTTATAGATTATCAGTATTTAGTGGTGAAAAATTTAGTATTTTTACTACGTATCTATGGCGTCATTCAACCGATAAGTTTTCTGGAATCGTATCTATTGTGTTAAATAAAGGTACCGAAAAAACGTTTATACTGGACCCATCCGATAAAAAATTAACCACAGCGCCTTACTGGTGGTGTCTGGAATTTGTCGCCGAAACACCTCAATTAAGTACTTAACAGAAATATAAATGATTGACGTTCAGCGATACAGGTACAATCAAGTAACTGCGTGGCAAACTAAACTGAAAAATATCATCGACGATTATACCGCAAAAATAAAAAAATATCGGCGGCGTGTGGTTGTCGTTGATATAGTTGTTTATTCAATTTCTGCACTTGTTGCTGGAACCGGTGTAATATTATCAACGCTGACGGTGACTGCTCCGGTCGTTGTAACGATTATCGTTTCATCCGCAACAACTATAGCCGGAAGTTTTAGCATTATTGCAAAGAAGATAGATACATGCACGAATGCAAAATTAAACGAGTATGTAGTAAAATTACATACAGCAACAACAGCATATTCCAAACTATCATCGCTGATTTCTTCGTCGTTGAACGATGGGGTAGTATCCGATGAAGAATTCAGCGCGATGGTAAAAATATACAATGAAGTATTTGACGACGGTGAAATCGGGGATTTAGAATAATAATAGTATAATAAATAATGACAACGTCGCTGGTTGAGTCACGGGAATTATTACAACAGATTGTCACTAATACTGCTCCGGTAAGAACCACAATGATATCGGCGAGTTCAGCTAATCCTGAATACAATATTAATTTTCCAACCGCAATATCAGCACAAAAAAAAATAGCGCTAGCGCAATTACGGGTTTATCACAGTTGGCCAAATATTAGATCAAAATCATTCGGTGGACTACAACCAAATAATTCATTAGTATTTGCGAATAAAAATAAACCAGATGGAACTCCTGCTTGGCAAGTAGTCTGTATTCCAACGGGCAGTTATCAAATAGAACAGATCAATGAAGAATTCCAGCGCAGAATTAAACCCATTACAGGAAAAGAATCAAAAATAGCCATTATCGTCCATGAACCAACGTTATCTGCGGCTATTGAAATTCTTTCTCCGGATTACTCCGTTGATATTTATCAGTCTTCGATCAGAACTGTACTTGGATGGCCTGAAGTTAAATCAATCTACGCTGGACCACCAGAACCACGACGAGATAAATTTCTCACGACGGAGCAAAAGTTAATGAAAACTACAAATTATCAAAACAATCATCCATGGTCCATTGATAGATTTTTCATTGATGGACAAGAAAAATTTCCTGATTTAAGAATTCCAGGTAGAGAAACCACAGCAAGTCTGGATTTAGGCACTCTCGGTGCTACAGTCTCAGCAATAATAGATGAATCTAGCCGGACATTTACTAATATTAAAAATTTAATCGCTGATTTGATACAATATTACAGCGAGGACATAAAAAATAATATCATAGAATCAATCCAACATTAGAATCAAATATTGATTGATTTCGAATATACTAAACATGTTATAATCGAAAATATATATAAATTTTTCACAGATCCAGTAAGTATAAACTACGAGATTGAACAAATTAAAAAAATCATATAATAGAAATAAAATCGATGAATCAAGACAATCAATAATTGATCTTGTTAATATTCATTTTCCAAAAATTCTTGAATCATGGAGAAAAATAAACCCACCGCAAAATATTCTCGGATATAATAATAATCGTTACAACGAAGGCCGTCACATTTCGCCGGGTATCGTCAGTATTACATCAACGATCGCGGTCAATCTAGTATGTGATGTCATTGATGGCAGTTATCACGTTGATGCTGAAAAATCCAATCAAGCCCAACAAGGATATATTTTGTATTCGTTTACCCATCAAGTACCACAAGGATATTTGATTGTATCAGAACCAGTTAATGTTGTTTATTTAAGAAGTCATAATCCACTCTTATCGCGAATACATTTTAAACTTACCGATCAGCATGGACACTTGCTCGATGTTAGGTCAGAAACGCTAAATATAAATCTGTATGTAAGATCGTAAGATCTCATCGTAGAACGTGATCGCCGTAACAATTATCACGGCGGGAAATAAAAAAAATAAATAATAAATATTTTTTGTTGTTGTAATTTTGACTCTTAGAAATTCTGCCAAGGGTTTTGTTTAGCCATTACCACGGTCAAGGGTCCATTACTACTTTCATCTTGGTCTGTTTCACATAATGATTCAGTCACTGACATAATCTTTTTCAACTGTCTTAACGACTATTCACAAGTTTTTTGTTTCGTATTCATGAGATAATTATGTTCTTATTTTTTCAATGGCATTTGCGAGTGTCATCGACCTTTGCTAGGGATTCTATCATTGATCGATGAATTAATTTCATGAATCTATAATCGGATGGTGGTGTATATCTGTTTTCAATTTTTCGTTGCTGTAATGATTCAAAATCATAGATGATTTTTTGAGGATCAAGATCATCAGAAAGTTTTATACCATCATGTTGTAGTTTTTCAATTGCAGCAATAACAGCATTAATATTTTCGTGATTCATTTATATATAATAAACATATGTTTAAATAAGTGTTTTACTTGCAGAATTTTCCTGTGTGTTTCTCGCTCGAAATTTTTCTTGTAATCGTCGCCGTGCACGCTCATCACGTTAGACAGGCATGACGGAACATCATCGCCGTGAGAATCCCTTTCCGTAAACTTTATCAACTAAATCTACAAAAATAATACCATCTTTTTAACTGATCTTAGCTTTAGTCCAAGGAGGTAATTTATCAGCGATACAGATTTTATCACTGTCGTAAATGAATAATTTTGTTCTCATTATGATATTAATTATATTCTTTTAATTTAACTGGAAACATATTTAAATGTTTGTATTTCTTTGAATAAGTTGATCAAATTATATTATCTGCGACACGTTTTATTGAAGCATGGTAAATATCAAAATATTTATCAGCTGCATTTATCGAAGGAAATATTATTTCTTTACCGGTCTCTACATTTGTGGATATAACTGATCGTGGGGAATTATCATTATAACCGGTTCTTCCAAATTTACAATTCTGACTCTGCATAATAGCCCGCAGGTTAGATAAATTATTATCTTTTGGATCTTATTTAATATGATCGATTACAAGTCCGTCTTTGATGATCCCATGAAAACACTCGTATATGAATCTATGACATTGATATCTTTTTTCCAGCATCAAATCTAAAATAACTAGCATTATCAACAGTACCAACCGGTTTTTTAAATTTACAGTGTCTGATTATACCATTACGAGATGCCTCATAATTATCAATGGTAGGATGCCTCACAAATTCGTTTTGCTCCATTATATACTAATATTATTTGTCTAAATGTTTATTTTGAAATCTGGCGACATAATCTTCGGCGGTCTTTAACGGAGATACCGACGAGTTATAATTTTAATCGTAATACCGTTTCAACTCCCGATATCGCTTACCGCCGCAACGCACACATAACTGAGTTTTTCCTCTTACACCAATACCGCATTGAATACACGGTTTCGGTCCTATACTCTCTTTACGAAAATTTTGCATGTTGATACCACAGAATTCTTTTACGCAGGATTTATTACAACGAAGTGAGAATCCTATCATTAACCACGTGCATTTATTCTTTGCTTGTACCATTATGTATATAATTAAAAGTTTAATTGAATATATATTTTGCCTAAATTATAGTATGAATGAATTTAAGAGATTATCCGCGATTAAACCTTCCAGAGTGAGATTTGATCTTGATAAATTACCAAAATCTAAATTTAGATTTTCGATGCAATATCTAGCTCTGATAAAATAGCGTGATCGTATCTGTGAAGCTAAAAGAGAATTTAGCAACGATGGTGCGGCTTATACTTGGTCATCATTCAGAATTATCGCTGACACCAGAGGTGCTGTTGTCGATGCCAGGATGAATGATGATCGAGCAAGAAATATTATTAACTATATCGATAATCAACAGTATATTATTTTGATAAAATTTATCGTGCAGACGGATGATGATATTTGGATTATCCGTGATAAACGTGATCCGGTCCGCGTAACGCAGTCAGGACAAACTGTTATGTTAAATAAAAAATCCAAGCCTGGTACGCTGGCTGGTATTGATAAGCCGTATTATGAACGAGCGTATCCTGTGACTGCAGTTGTTTATGCGACATATCCATTAAATAATAAACCTAGCGTTGATAATCTCAAACCAATGAAATTGTCGACAATGAGGTTAAATTGCGTAGCTGAGCGAATCATAGAACACTTTACAAAGCGATACGTGGAAACGGTTTAACGGATCTACGACGTAAAAAAATAAATGCATGGTCAGAAATAGTTAAAGATACCGGAGCATCCATCAGTGACGTTGCTAAGCTAGAAAAGAAATTAAAATTTCCGATTACGGTGAAGACGATAACCGGAAATATTTTATATGCGCCTAAATATACATCAAGAGGAACTCCTATAACGATCATTGATCATAACGCACATGCATGGACAGATGCGGTGACGATATTTCCACGAGAACGAGTAGTTAAATTTTACAGCGATTATATATTTGCCGTTATCAGCGAGATCAGTAAGAGTGATCCTGTGTCTGTGTAGTTATTTCAAAACGCAGAATCCGTATATTATGATCAGTTTGTACGACCTAACGGTGAAATTTATCGTAAAGAATCACTCCACGAAGAAATGAAAAATACTGCTCGGAAATATAATGACGATGTCGAGATCGAACAATTGTTAAGTAATTGTTTTACCTTTCCATCAGTTGCTGCTCACGTTGCTCAGCAGAGAAATTCATGGAAACCAACACGATTGGAATTTCTTAAAGATATCCAGCCCAGTTGTGTCGAATATGGACACGGCGGATTATGGAATACCAAATATGATCATAACAACAGTATATCTGTTGATATGGTAGCGTGTTATCCTTGAAGTTTTCTTGGATACGGAGAATGTTCTGAGTACGCTAAGCGATTTAGACATCCTACCCACGAGATGACCAGAGTTTCTATAAACGGATCTCTTCCTGATTTTGATTTAACCGGATTTGCTTGCGTGGAATTATTTGAATTTCGCAGTGATCTTCATCCGATTATTTATGTTTGGTTTGGGAGACATTTATCAGAAAAATATTGGGTTCCAATAGTATTATTACGATATATGCTTGATGCTGGAATGTTAACGTCATTACGCGTGAGTGAGGCTATTTTATCGTATCGTCCTCAAAAGCAAGTTTGGTTACCGCAGTCAGGGAAATATAATGATAATCCTGATATGACTGATTATGAAAACAAAACCGCAAAAGATCTTGGTAGAAAAATAATCGATAAATTTACTCAAGGAGGATCATATGATCATAAACGAGCGTGCACAACATTAATTATGGACGAAGCTGAGTTAGATTTTATAATTGCTGATAAAACGGAAATAAAATACATTTGTGAGTCGAAGTAATGCTTACTTGTCAAACGGAAATAAATTAGGTACGATCGTGAGTTATATTGATGGTGAGTCACCGCAATTCACTCATTTAAGATCTTCTATGCTCGCTTATGTTTCGATAAATTTATTATCGATGATAAACAGATTTCCTAGTTACGCTGTGAGAGTTGCTACGGATTCATTTTATATAAATAAAAAATATTTAGATTTGGTAAAACCGTTACTCGGTAACAACGAATTGGGATCATGGAGAATAAAACAGGAAAAATTACTTGATTATTCCGAATCTGCAGATGTTACAATCGCGGAGAATTATTACAGCAATAATAATCAAATATTAAAAGCATCGGCACCATCTGTGTTTGATCCTGTGGCAAGACATAAAACCGTTTATCTTAACGGACCTGAAGGTTCTGGAAAAACAACACGTGCTATTGAATTATTTCTGCAGAATTAAGATATGATTGTATTGACACCCACGCACAGATTAGCCAGAGAAATGAAACAACGAGGAGTAAAATCTCAAACTTATCATAGTTTCTTCAGATGGTGCGGGGATACGTGGACACCATCGCGAATGGGTGAAAAATATATACCTAGGATTATCATCTCGGATGAAATTTGTACTGTGTCGCTGGAAACATTAAAAATATTTCTTGATTGGTTATTGAGAGAAAATACTGCGGTGATTATGTGCGGTGATCATGGTCAACCACCACCTTTCGTTGGACAGTCTCCCCACGAGTGGTTAAAAACGTTTGTGGATTACTATGAAGAAATAACTAACGATCATAGAGCTATTGATGATATCCTGAAAGAATTTAAAAGATTAATCAGACTACAGCCAGATAAAATACAATGTGAAATAGCGCGTGAAATAATTCCAGAAACTCCTGCGAATGATTTTTGGAATTCATGGACACCAAATGATTTAATAGTTGCTAGTAGAAAAATAGTTCGTGATGCATTGCAGGAGAAATTATTTTTGTTACATAAAGAAACATTTTCAAATCTACCTGTGTCATTTTGTTATCGCCCAGTGGATACTCGACGACAGAATATTGAAGTTGATATTACAGGAACGAATGAAAAACAAAATCTTGTATCGAATGATATTGTTTTTGTTGACGTTGATGTTGTTGAACGCTCGTTGATCGTGGATAGATCTCCGTGGAAATTAGGATACGCTATAACGATCCACCATTCACAAGGATTAACTATCACTGACACAAATGTTTGGATTATCGATGATAATATCGAATGGTCAAATTTAGTTTATCTCGCGGTATCTCGAGTCAGAAGAATATCTCAACTGCACAGGGTTATTATAAATAATAATCAAACTGTTAGCGGTGATGTCAATGATGACGTAATAAGAAAAACTATCTGGTTATAAACAATCTGATAAAAAAATCGCGATTTTGATATTGATGCTGAATTTATTATGATGTTAAAACAACAACAGAATAATCATTGTGCAAGTTGTAATTGTGATATGCTGTGGGAATATTCGAATAATAATTCAAGACAGTTCACCGTAGACAGAATTAATAGTACTCTTGGTCACACACGCGAAAATGTAATGTTGACCTGTCTTGAATGCAATCGACGTAGGAGTGCAAATTTACAGAAGTGAACGCGGTGGTAATTGTGTATCTTCAGGAATTACTTGCAATTGTTCACGTACAAATCCATGCTGAGGAGCAGTTGAATCCAATCTGTAGATTGCAGGTCTACCCGTAGATCTAACCACGCCGGAAATTTTATGTGTAGTCATACTCCAGATAGGATCAGTTGCTCTTTTTTTACCTCCTTCAAGTTCACCGGGTTCATATAAATATCTGACAGTCACATCACCTAATAATGGCTGTTTTGAAAAGTAATGTTGTTGTACGGGTATATATTCCTTTGTAATCGCCTCAGTTGGTTTCATAGAAATTGAACGAGTAATTTCATTATTTAACGCAGCTATCACATCTGGCAATCTTGCAACCCATTCACGAGATCTCTTGTCACTCTGAATTATTTCCTTCATGTCCTGATGCCTAAATAACCGCTCAGCTAGTGTTCGATTAAACCGTTCAACTATTGCCTGATCACGATGAATTGCGTTGTGTCCTCGTCTGATTTTGACATTATGTTGATTCATCAGCGATGATACTTCACCAAGAAATTCTTTGCCAGGATCAACTTGTAATAACCGTGGCCATCTTAGACCACCTTGTGATCCGGATCCTCGTTGATAAATTCGTCTAAACGCAGATGCAACTTCAGATGTTATTTTTGTTGATAACGGCTCCGCTTCTTTATATCTACTAGCAACGTCAACGACAATTAGCGCGTATTTGTATGTGCGTGATTGATTTCTATGTGTTTTAATAGTATCATGCGGTAAAAATAAAATATCTGCTTGATGAACTTCATTGGGAACGCTGACATCAAAATGTGCAAACTGAATGTTTTTTTAGGTGGTGGTAGATATATTTGCCATATTGCTTGTCGTGCTAACCACGCTGCAGAAACAGTACGTGAGACCTTTGCTGAAGCAGCAAGTTTACCAATTGCTGATTTACCTTTCCAATATCCTCTTGGGCTATAATAAATAGATTCCATTATAATAATTATATAATTAATTACCAGCCCCTATCATTAGTTTACCTTTCCTAGCAGATTTCACCAGAAAACTAGCGAGTGTTTCTTTGAGAGATTTATTGTTTATAAAATTTAACGCATGAATCAATTTTACATCTGCGAGATGTCGTTGTTGTAAATCATTACTTTTATACGCAATATCATGAATATAACACTCTTGATCAATTTTATTTATTGGATACTCTCCAGGTTTTGGTTGATCTCGTTCGTCAAGTCGGATATCAAGTCGGGTTCCAGGACCACAATAATTATATCCTGGTAAATGTTTTTCTCCGGGATACTTTGTCCACGGAGTTCCTGGTAATCTTCCCAACGAGGTAGCGATATCACCACCTACCTTTGTTCTGGACGAAATAAATTTATATTTTTTTGTACCGCATCGTTCACACTTACCTGTCAGTGCGCGCTTTATATTTTTTGTTATTGTTGTTGTCAATCCAGCGGTGGAGGTGGACACCTTACATCGAACACAATATAAATTCATGCTATTTATTATCATGAATATAATTGACTTTTCGGCGACACAAAAACAAGAGCCAGTTAAACATCACCCAGCGCTACCAAATTCTATCAGGATGATAATAATAGGTCCATCTGGAAGTGGTAAAACACAATTGCTACTTAATTTGATAATGAGATGGCTAAAGAGGGATAAATTGTATATGATAGGTCCATCTGTAGACGATCAGCGGTGTTATGAAGTACTTCAAGATTTTAATGAAAATGCAAAATCTTTATGTGAAGAATACAGCGACAGTGACGGGGTCATTGATTTTATCACCGATACTGATGAAGCGCCATCCGTAGATGATCTGAATGGACATATTAATAATCTCGTAGTATATGATGATATAATGCTGGATAAACAATCAAATCCAGCTCGGATATTTTTCAGAGGCCGGCATAAAAATACAGATGTGATTTATATTACCCAGCGGTATACACAAATACCTAAAGTGATCAGGGATAACTGCAATATTTTAGTTGTATTTAACGGAGTTGATAATCATACGCTACAAAATATTTATTATACTTGGTGTTCAGGAGATATGGATATAACTAAATTTAAAAATTTCTTTTCACATGCACAAGCTACTCCGTTTGGTTTTGTAACAATAAATTTACATGATCCCAGTTCAAGATATCGTAACGGTCTTGATGAAATTTATTCCACATAAACATCTATACCTAGAGTGACCGGGTATAAAACTCCGTATGTATTATTAATATTATTCATAAATTCTTCATTATCTGCTAATTCTGGTTTAAAGCTGTTATTATCCGTAACGTAATCCATAGTATTGCTATGGCGGGTATTGTCAGTGACGTAGTCACCGGGTTTTGATTCTTTTAATTTTTTTATTATATTATTGTAATATTTTTTTTTAATTTTGATCGTGCAGTATAATATCTAATTTTGTATTAATTTTCTTTTATTGGAATACTAGGCATCTCGGGTTCCGAACTTTGTTCGGTATTTTCTAAATATCTCACTTTTATTTGTGGTTTTTATTTTCTATAATTCTTATGAGACGTTGAAATCCAATACCGTATTTGGATTGTAATTGCAACGTTGACATATTTTTATAATCATTTTTATGTCGTTTTCTTGTTCTGCTGTTAATTTAAATCCCTTTGGCATTTTTTGTTTAAAGTATATAAATTATATAAAAAAATATTTTTAAACAAATTAGTTTAAAGTGTATATCTGAATAAAATCTTTAAACCAAATTCTTCGAATCGACAGCAGCAGAGAGGCTGCGACCACGAGTTCGTAACCAAAGCGTCGATGGACCATCGATGCTGCGTGATAAAAATGTCGACGCTTTTTCGACGCTTTTTCAAATTTGTCAACGCTTTTTTGGTTTTTCGACCATTGGTCTGTCCAGCCTCTGTGCTGCTTCTTTCTATGAAAAACGCATTACATTGCCTTTTTCATGACACTAAGTCGAACTGGTGTGTAACTATTGATATATTTTTAGGCAGACCTTCACGCCTAATGACATCGTTTGTTTTCAACTGCAATGTAAAACCTGCGTGCCACGTAGCACCATGATCAATAGTCTCATTTTTATAGGGGTGGGGGTGTTTGTTGCTCTCATTAAATTTATGTCTGAATTTGCCTCGAAAAAATGAGTGTAACTAAAATAAATACCTATGCCAACCCAAATAATAAGTGGAAGTGCGATCTGCTTTGTGAATATTTCACTAAATGCATTTAAGTCCTTCATTATCCCTTCTAATGGTATACAAATAAGTTATTCCTGAATATCAACTTTCAACAGGTGCTCACTCCAATATAACTGACCCTTTGGCCAGTTGGCGATTGACCTTAAGCGAGATGATAGATCGCTCCGTCTACCAAATCACATGACATGACCACCTATTGAACTCCGACAAACATTCGGCTTTTGGCAAAGATGTTTTAATTTCAGTTGTGTGTTTATTAACAATGATTTGTATTATTCTCAAGAATGTAAAATTACCAAGTTGCATAAATTATACTACAGTAGGCAATATTTATATTTGTATTTCATGTTCGTATGGTAATAACCTACGTGTTTTATTTTAGTAAATTTATTTTTTTAAAAATCAATTTAAAGTGGAGAATATATTGCAGTAAGAGGAAACTCACTCCAAAAGGGGTTGATGTTTTTCGTATACAGTCGTGTTTTATTAATTTTTTGTGATGTGGTTTATGCCGCCCTAGAGATAAATAAATTAAAATATGTAATAAAATCGTAAATAGTTCCTGCTTAGATGTATACTGTTGTACATGATAATTTTAAATTTATATTCTCTTCTTGCGATAGAATTTTAATAGGTGATGCATGTACTTATATGCTTAATACATCGGAAGAAAAATATCTAAAACGATTTCTTCATTATTAATGGCACTTTTTATCCCCCATCCCTCCTTCAACTCAATGACTGAAAGTAGGCACTCAAGTGTCAGAAAGATCGAGATTATGAAGCATTGTTCTTGTGAAAACCAACATTAAAGAACACATTTTCAAATTATGAAATAATGCAATATCAGGTCCAGTGCTTCCTAAAGAAGAAAAATACGCGTAACAAGGCACGAAGTTAATGGGTTCTTGACCCATATTCTAGACACGTTTATATGTAACTTTTTGGGGGGAGGGGGAATTTCTATTTCCTTATTTTGTTTCTTCAAATTATAGACGGGACTTGCTTTCCCACATACTTTTCTTGCAAAAATAAATACAAATGGTAATTACCATCACTTGTGTCCTTGTTCAGCTTGTCGTGCTGCAAGCAACCATACTTTTTTATCCATAGTTTCGTCTACGTTTCGATAAATGAATAAATCCAACTCTGAATATAGACTGCTAGAATTACAAAGCACACATTCACTCATTTTCACCATTATCGGTAGAAAAATGGACGTACCATTGAAATTGTTTACAGTATTCATGATAGCCAATTTAATTTCACGATAGTCCGCTCCTCCGAGGAAAATGGCGGACGTAAACGATTCATCGAGGTGTCTCTAATTTACCCTTGCTAATTTGTTAATCGAATAGCGTGATTGACAAGTGACGATAGGTCAATTGACTAATGAGTGTGAAACACGTTTATACCACGTGAAGTGTATATCAGAACATAAACAATTTATGGGTAATTTGGACCGTCTACAAAAAGTTTTCAGTTGTCCAATACATTTCTCACTTACAAGTGTTACAAACTTTATTATATTTGCTCTAGTACAAAAATATTTTTCTAATGATGCGTTGTTAATAAGAAAAAAATACATTCCAGCATGGAATCAAATTTATCTCTGATTTTGACACTACCACAAAATACACATCTCTTGTCTTGTATAGGTATTCCTACCCAACGTCCCTTTTCTACTGGGAACATATGATTACTTTGAAACTTTGTAAATATTTTATAAGATTTTAATGGCAATCTCACTGGACAGTTTTTAATTCCAATCAAATTTAAGAAAAGCACAAGAAAGACCGAAATACACTCAAAACCACTAAACACCGAAATATACAAAAATTTGTTTTTATTTTCGGTGAATATATCATGTACTGATTTATTTTAAATTAAAAAAGACTTAAAATGCACAGTTCAGGCGAGTCTTCATCGCTTTAATTAGATGAACAGGTTGGATATATTGTGACACTATTGTTGTAGCAGAGTGGCTTAAACCAAAACTAAATTAAATTTTATGATTTTTTTTCTTTTTATTTGTCAAAACTATATCAGAAAAAGTGAAATAAATATGTAATATAATGTTGGCGAATGCGTGTATGTATTACGATTGGCAGTTTATGATACGTGTCAAATCAAGTACAACCGAGTGACGTCATTACATTAGTTGTGCTTAAAACAGGTAAAATGTTTTAAAAATCGTATCAAAATCATTTAAATCAAAGTTTATTTTGCTTTTTATTATGATTCAAAGAAATACAAGCCGTAATGATATCACAATTACTGTATCTTTATTACTAATTATGTTTATAATTCTCCACAATGTTTTTTTTGATCGTTTGTTTGCAGGGAGGAAAGTATTTCTTTCGTGAATTCCATTATCTCAAGGAGGAAAGTATTTCTTTAGTGAATTCGAGAATCTCAGGGAGGAAAGTATTTCTTTCGTGAATTATGCAATCTATCTACGAGAGACATGTACATTGTGAAATCGCTACTGGTCGCACATGACTGTGAAAATACTGTAATTGGTCTTAATTATTAGAGCACGAGATATTCCTCTCTTTCTATCGGGATTTTGGGATCAGAAAGAACAGAAGAGGTGTAAGCAGTTTAATAAAAAAAGAATAATGCAATGAATTGTCATTCTTCAGCTGCGTTTATGAAAAAGAATTTTTAGCAAGAAGAAACCAAACCCATGCGTAGAAACTCAACAGTGTGATCAAGATTATCAACATGTCTCACGGCCAACACAACAAGGGACTGATTAAGCTAGACTTTTGTTAACTGGAATCAAGAATGACTGCTGTTATTTACAACAAATTGTTGTAAGGAGATTAAATCCATGAAGGCACTCAGAATCAGACTGGTGATAGCAAATGACTTTTTTACGACCCTATGGTCTTAAAATAAGTAATAGAATTCAGTGAGAAGCAACAACTTTTGTACAATTCAACAAATAATATATTCCCCTAGAAAACAAAGGGAAAATGTAAAAAGAGGAACTTACGGTATTGCAAATTAAGTCCCAAATAATCATAGAATTACTAACACAAGTCCTAATGATTTAACTACTGAATAAACGTTTGTGGAAATCTAAATTAAATCCAACGCTGGAAGTGTTGGTATGTCTTTGGTGGCCCGTTTAGTGATGATTGCCAAACGTCTTTTGTTGGATCACAATAATACAATCAAAGAATATGTCCTTATTTGAAATTTCGCTATAAATCCAAGTCTCTATGTCGAAGAATATTATTTTTGATGAGTGCTATGTATTTCCAGTGAAGAAATAATCTGAGTAAATAAATTATAGTCAAGAAGTATTGTTTTATCTGACTTGGTCTTAGGTAAGGGACTGGACACAGTCAACCATTATTCCGCTAAATGGTTCATCAAAGGTAAGAATAGATTGTAGATGAGCTTTAGGTCTATTCTGAGTGGGTTTTCCTACTATTTGACAAGTGTGACAAGATCTGCAGTATTTACAAATATCACTTTTAACTTTTGCCAATAAAAGTAATCCAAGATCTTGTAATAAGTCTTATTGATCCCTAAATGACCAGCCAAAGGAGTTTCATTGACTAAACTAAGAATTTCCTGTCTATACGACTTTGGAACAACAATTGGATAGTTCACCGACCACTCGTCACCAACAGGTACCTCAGGTGGTTTCCATTTTCTTATAACGACCCCATTTTTAACAAAATAACTAACAGGTACTTCCGTGTATTCATTTTCCCCAATAGCCCTCTGAAACAAACTGGAGATCTCAAGATCTTTCTCCTGATCAACGCCAAGTGATTGTCGTTTGTCACCCTGATTAGGATAAAGAGAATGAGTAGTTAAAGAGGATCACTCGGATCAATGCCATTTGATTGATCCAAACGGGAGTTAAAGTGACCTCCTCAAAAGCTTGACCAATACATGTGTCATCTAAAGGAATACTTTCCTGATCAACATCGTTCTCAAGCTTTCTTTTTCATAACTCTAATAACTACACAAGATTGGTATGAATCAAGGATTTCTTGTTCAAGAGGATCGATTTTCTGATCAAAACAAGACTTCTTAGTTATAAGCGGATTAACCACAACCTTATCTCCAGCTAGGTCATTGCCTAGTAATAAATGAATACCCTCGATGGTTAAAGACATCACAGATCCGGCTGTCACAGGTCCTGAGACTAAGTCTGATGATATATTTACCCAATTGAGAGAAACATTACCAAATTCGCACTCTACTCCCTAAAAAAGAATACTCTAATTAGAAGAAGACTTCTCAGAGAAAGGCAAAAGTACCTAATAGCAAAAGACTCTGCGAAGCTCCTGTGTCCCTTAAAATTTTTAAAGGGGATTGAATTGGCAGAACCAGTGATAATGATTCATCATAGGTAGTAATTCTCCATAATAAAATCAGATTGGGGTTTGTTTGATCCAACAAATGTATTGTTTTCAATGCATGACCGTGACCTTGCCTCTTAGAAATAAGAGTATTAGGAATAGGTCTGTCTTGAATTTGTTACTTATTTTCAATTTGTAGCAATCAGTAATAACGTGCCCATTCTTCTTGCGATAGGTACACGTAGGAAAAGATAAGAACTTTTCTGATCAGTCTTATCAGAAACTTCATTTCTAAACGTTGTGACAGTTTCAAATTTGGAAGTGCCCGTATTAGGTTGAAATAGTTTGTTTCTTTACCAGAAGGCTGCCGTGTGTTTTTCTTTTGAACAGAAGACTGCCGAGTGGAAGATTGACTGTCAAAGAACCTTTATGAGCTAAGGAATACTTGTCAGCAGTATATGAGTAGCATTTTCTAAAGTGTCTAACTGTATTTCATCACTATGGATATCATGATTGAACTTTTCAATCAATATGAATTGTATTTGCATTCTTTATTTCGTTTTGCATTTTAATTTCTCTTTCAGTATCTTTTTCTCTTTCTTTCTGCATCTCTATTTCATTTTTCACCCTCAGAAACCGAAGCATTTTTAACCCTATTTCCATCTTTTATTTTAGTTTCAATACTGTTACTTTCATTTCAATGCCGGGCAGAAATTTTCTAATCTTGGGTAGGATTTGAAATAAAGTTCTCCACTTTAGATGACATTTTAAAAGCTTGTTGGTTTCACGAAAGATTTCTAAAATGTGCAATAATACCTGGGACTTAGAAAATTCCAAAACAAGGTGAATTTAAATCATAAAACAAAAGTTTTCTGGTAAAAATTTTTGAGAAATTCGTATCCCCAGGACGAGCCTCTGATTTTCTATTATGACTCTATGGTCTCAAAACAAGTAATTGAAAAGAGTGAGATGCAACAAGCTTTGTAAAATTCAACAAATAATTTATTTCCCTAGAATACAAAGTGAAAATGTAAAAAAAGGAACTTACGGTATTGCGAATTAAATACCAAATAATCAAGGACGCAAGTCCTACTGATTAAAGTTCTGAATAAACTTTAGTGGAAATCAAAATTAAATCCAACGCTGGAAGAGTTGATGTGCCTATGGTGGCCCGTGTCGTGATGATTGCGAACAGCCTTTTGTTGTATCACAATAATACAACCCAAGAATATATCCTTATTTGAAATTTAAGTATGAATCAAAGTCTCTTTTCCAAGAATGTTATTTCCAAATGAACTACTGGATACAACAATATATGATGATATTCATTCTGCTAAGATCTTAAAGCACGAATAAATAATTCATAGAAAATAAGATTATATAAACCTCTACTTGACCTCTGGTCATAATTAGAATTTTCTATAAATAAATAAAAAATATTACCTAATGGAATATAACCTTCTGGAAGGATATTAATGTTTTCTAGATAAAATAATTATAATAAAGAACATAGTAAACACAATGTCCTTGACTCAGGCAAAAATTATAATCCTAATAGTTATCCCATACACATGGAATATTTTAGCTATATATTAGTTGTTTACAGAATAATGAAACATCAATGATTCAGGTCGAGTAGAAAAATGAACTTGATTTTGGACAAGGTCAAGTCCACGATATAATGTTAAATAATCAATAGCATATAATAAAATATCTATTTTAAAAAAAATTAAAAACTAATAAACAATGTTGAACACATTTTATGCTGATTTAACAATAAGATACAGGCTCAATCTCGAATTGCTTTATAATGGGGTTAAGTAACCGAAAAAGGCTCAAAACTTCTTGATGAAAGAAAATGAAACACTGCATACCATCACCAAGAACTTCGTGTGGAGCTTAACTCTTTGGTTCAACCCATGTATGATATCGTTCGCATTGTTAGCCTTGGTGAAATTAGTCGGTCATGTATATACCTCCCATTGTAATGAACATAGCTTTCCATTGAATGGATCGGAAAGCAAGACTTCGGTGTCGAACTGATTATCTCCATTTCGGTTGTCTTATACTAACTGTTATAGTGAGCATTGATTTTCATCGAGTGGATCGGAGAGCAAGATTTCTGTGTCAAACTGATTATCTCCAGCTTCGGTTTAATCTAACGGCTCGTCTCCATTAATGACTATAATGAAGTCTTAAGTCGTTGTTTTGGACCAGCTCGCTTCAAAAGAAAACAATGATATAAATGTTCTGCAACCTCTGATTGCCAAATGCACTGACAGATTTTCAATGAGATATGCCAGCTTGATATATAACATAAATAGTGACATAATAGTTGTCGTTCAATTTGAATTTCCATATATGCAAAATGTATTAAACAAATTGTACGTATACATGCCCACGCTATTTTATGGCATATTTTTACAGGTGCAACCTAACAGCAGAGACGCTGAACCCTACAACTTTTTTAGAGGGCTCCGTTCGCAAAAATAAGGGTCCCTATAAAGGTTGAGAACAAAAGTCAACAACTTCAAACCGAAACCTCTAACCCAACATACTTGCATACGGCGGGGAAACAGACCGCAATAACGAAATCATCCGGGTTAGCACGTTTTTGTTACTCCCCATTGATGTATTTTTTTTCAAATTTTAGGCGTGTTCGTTTGCGCGTCGCACACTCATTTTTTGTCGTTTCACCCTCTCTGCTGCTGTGTGTGTTTGACTTAATTAAATTATTATTGATATTATAATGGAATCTCACACACCTATACTAGCTCGACAGCGACTAGAAGCAATTAAGAAATATCTCCTCATCCGTGATTCTGTCAAACAAAACTTACAATCGCGTCAGGAAGCTCAGGTGGAATTTACAGAGGATACAGCAGAATTATTTAAACCTGTTACTAGAGCTACCGAAGGGGTTAGGAAAGCTACCGAAGAAGTTATAGATGCTACCAGAGCTCTTCTTCCCACGTTGCAGCAAACCGCGGTAGCAACTGGAAAAATAGCAGAAAGAACTAAGAAAACAAAAAAGATTCTAAAAGGACTTCCAGGTGAAATAGCTGTTATTCAATCACAAGAAACACTTAGGGATATTGGCCAGCTTTATTCTGAAGAAGAACCACAACCTGAAGTTCAACCTCCTCAGCGAAAAGAACCAAAAGTAAGACAACCAGCAATAGAAAAATTTCACGATGACGCGGTTGCATTTATCAAGAAAAATGCAAATAATGCGGTTGATGTTGCACTAAATTTTGAAAGAAAAAAATGATTATTTAAAACCTAATGTAACAATAGCAAAAAAAAGACTGGATTAAAACGATATTTGAGATTTATGCTAATGTACCAGCAGGTGCTCAAGTTGCTGATAATCATCCTGAACTTGTATTATTTAATCAATCAATTCGCGCAGAAGAAATTCCACGCAGAGAAGAATCAGAACAGATGGAACAAATTTTAGAAATGAAAGAACAAAAAGTACCACCAGAAACAAGTAAGAAAAAATAAAAAAAGAAGAAGAAATCAGGGAAGAAGAAAAAACAACCTCCTCCTACTTCTTCTTCGGAACCACAATATTACATGCCATCAGACATTGAAGAAGATGACAATTCTACCCCCGGTGCTACTGGACGTGGGTTTGGTACGGGTACTAGAGGAAGTGGTCTTATTTACTCCATGTCCCAATAATGTCCTTGCCGATGTTGAACGATTAGAAATTCTGATTGGCGGAAAACGAGCTGGTAATAATTTCCCAGAAATCATTAATGTAGCAGCTGCTATTTGTCAGAGATTATTTACAGGTGGTATCATGGATATTAATGTTTATCGAGCCCTCATCGATGAAATCGCCGATGATTACCGCAGTGATTGATCAGGTATACAATTAGATCAGTGACAAGAAAATAAGATGATCATACATAATACTCACCGTGGACCAACCATGGTCAGGGTGATAAATTCGAGATTACCAACCTATAAAGCGTTCTACGGCGATGGACTTGGTGATATTGTTCAGGGTCTATTTAGAAGGTTAGCTTCGAAAGCAATACCTGTTGCAAAACAACTATCCATGAAAGCTATTGACGTTATTTGTGATAAAGGAATTAGTACTGTTGGAGATGTTGCCGGTAAAGCATTCTCGGCAATCAAGGATAGACTAGTACGATTAATACGCAGACCGCAAGCGGTCCGACCTCAGCCAGTAAAATTACCCATTACTGAAGTGATGCCTGCAAATATGTTAGTAAAATAATGAATCAAGCTGCAAATAAAAAAACTAGCAGAGTTGGCTGCGAGTACTAGCGCGGATGACAGTGAAAGAAATATAGTATCAAGTTTAATATCGGGAAGTGGTCTTCGTGTTAGACGATAACAAATATAATAAAGATGTTCAAGCGTGTGTCTGATTCTGAACTCGATATGGATGCGCCAATTCTCAAAGATGAATCGATACGTGATTATCAGTATTATTCTTACGATGCACGACAACCAAATCAGCGTGGAAGAATCGAATTGCAGGTTCAGGATACAAGTAGATATTTCTTCCCCGCAGAAGCGTTTATTGAAGTAGAAGGTGAAATTTTAAAAACTTAATACTGAATATGGAGCTGATGTTAATGTTGGTTTTGTCAGTAACATTATTATGGCGTTGTTTGACAGCGCTACGTACATGATCGAAGAAAAAAATATTGAATCAATTCAAAAAGACGTCGATGTAACTACAACGATAATTGGTCTTGAGCTTTACTCTGATGAATATTCAAGATCAGCTGGTCCATCAGTGATGTTTGTCAAAGATGATACTACCTACCTAACAGCACACAGTACAATATAAGACGGCCAAGAAACAACGCCGACGCTGATGTGTGGCCGGTGGTTCATGGTGCTAATCCAGAATTCAACTTGGGATTTACAACACGTCGGTTAATGCTGAAAGGTGGAAGTAGAAGATTTTCATGTGCAATTCCACTATCACATATTTTTGGATTTTGCAGAAATGTCAGAAAGGTTATTTTCGGAGCCAAGCACACAGTTGTACTTGTAAGAAAAGCTACCGACGACAATGCAATATGGAGACTTATTGGTGATGCTGGCAAAGTAATTATAACACAACTTTCATTGTGGATGCCAACAATGACTCCATCGCTTCCTGAAGAAGAACGTTTACTCTCTTTTATGAGTCAAGGTGGTAAATTAATGTTATCATGGCTGACAACAGCTACAGATGCTGTACAAAGTACAATTAATGGATTATTCGCATGGCAAATAGCATCACAGCAAGGTGTCTTTGCACCGCGACATATATTTACTGCGTTCCAAGATGCTGCACGAGTAAATAATCAACACAAAGTATAATGATATTTGACCAGCTTGGCGTCACAGAAGTTTCTTTAAGGATAAATGGACATCAGGAACCCTCCGAGGACATATTACTGGATTTTAATCAAAATCATGTTGCGCATGCCTATCATCGCTTGATGTCATTTATGGGACGTGATCAGAATATCGATTCTGGTTTATAAATATCACAACTAAATTTTATAACGCCGTATCCGATCTACTATTTATCGCTGAAACATTTAGATCTGTTTAGGCAATCCGTCTTGACATACACTTTCGAGCTCGCGTAAACCGAGGAGCTATTGCTAATTACAGAGCAATCGCTGTTATACTCAGCGATAAGACAATGCTACTTGAAGGTGTTGGTGGACGAATGAGTCATTGATGCCCCAGTAGAAAACATGTAATTAGATCACTCATGATATTATAAAATGTCATATCATCATGTTAGTGTCTGACTCCTGGTCAGATTAAAAAGCTACAATTGGCGTCCAAAGATACCTGTGGAACAACAATATCGTTAAAACAAGGACAAATCTCAGGTGGTCCGAATAAACTATCGCTGACAGAACGTCAACTCAAGCACTTCAATGACGCTAAAAAATCAAAAACTGGATTACGACATAATCTTTCTGAGGGTGCCATTAGCGACATTGCAAAGACGGGTGGTATATTTCCATTTCTCGCAGCTATACCAGCATTGATAATCGCTGCAGATCCAGCTGTCGCAAAAGCTGCCGCACTCGGCGCAGTTGGAACTGCTGCTGGAATGGCATTAAAGAAAGCAACAGGACAAGGAATAAAAACTTCCAAAAAAAAAAAGGAAAGGTCTAAGACTGCCAGGAACTCCTCGTTCATGGTACGGAAAAGGTCTAAGACTTCCCGGGACAATTCATTAAACGCAAAGCGTCCCCTCCCCTTGTCCAATTTTGATTTACTTGATGCTGCTGAGAGATTAAATATCATAAACTTCAGAGGTGTTTTTATGCGCGATCAATTACCAAAACAACCAAATCGTGTTGAGACCGGTATCATTAATCTCGATAGATGTTCTGGTTCAGGTACTCATTGGGTTGCATATGCAATTGATCCACGTGGAATTATTTCGATTCGTATGGACTGGCACCACCGAAGGAATTTTTGAAATATGTCAGCGCAGTACGAAGTACACCTGCGCAAAGCACGCCAATGTGGTATTCAACATTACCAACACAAAAAATAACCGATCCACCAATATGTGGCCGTGAATCACTCGCTGTACTCGATGCTATTTCAAAATCTTCCGATGCACCTCATAAAGTTGTAAGTGATTATACGAGTTCTGCTTTAAATAATCGCTAATCGTATAATGGTTGATATTTATAGAAGATCCTCTATCAAAGATAAGAAGTGCAAAGACATCGATTTGTCGAAATTCGCCACAAAAGATGAAATCGCCGTGATTATCGATTTGTCGGGCGTTGACAGAGATGAAGTTGTCGTTTTTCAGGATAAATACGGCGTTTTAAAAACGAGTAATATTAAGTAGATCGACATAATTCGTAGAGTTCTCGGGGCTACCACGAATAATATTCCAGTATTTACTGACGGCGGTAGAATCAGAGACTCAAATGTATCATTTATAACTGTCAGAGATGAAATTAAAAATAGCGTTGCTGATCGTCTAAAATCTACCGGTGATACAATGGCAGATGAACTCAACATGAAAGGAAATAAAATCGTTGTTTTAAGAGAACTAACAGGTGATGAAGATGCCGCAACAAAGAAATATGTCGATGATAAAGATACGTCCATCGATGACAAATTAAATACACTACGAGCCGAGTATTACGTTCACGTAAATATGTTTTTAAATACTCGTAGAAATTTCAAAAACTTAATAAAATCGCGGATGATTTCTTTGGAAGTCCAATGGTTGTCGACACAAAACTCTGAAATTAACACAAAACTAGGAGATGTTATTAGTGGAATTCCTAATATCGTTCAAAAAACTAATCTGATTAAAATTCCTCGCAGGCAGATCAACAATATCGTATACACAGTATCATCAGGATCATCAACATGGTCACAGCAAAATAACACTATCAAATATACTTTAGATCTAAACATCGTAAACAAATTCAGATACGAGCAAGCGTGTTTGTTGCAGACCCAACTAAAAAACATCATTGACGAGTACACAATAAAAATAAAAAAAATACCGTAGACGTATCGTTGTTACTGATATAATTGTTTATTCTGCATCTGCGATCGTCGCTGGAACAGCAACTATAATCGGATCATTATCAGCCACATATATAATAACACCAGCAGCGCTGCCAGCGGTTGCAGTTATAACCTGTGTTGCTGGTATTCTTAATATAATCGCAGAAAAGATATCTACGTGTGCGGCTGACAAATTACATGAATATCAAATGTTACTATCAGCGGCAATACACGCACACGTCAAATTATCATCGCTGATATCATCAGGACTCAGTGACGGAGCAATATCAGATCAGGAATTCGCATAAATGATTAAGGTTTACTATGACACCGACAAAGTCAATTTACTTCCTGATTTAAAATCAAGTAAATAATAATAATAATGTCATCATCAATGACAACGTCATCAATGACATCACAAGAACTCCTCCAACAAATCGTCGCTAATACAAAATCACCAACAACCACGATGATATCAACGAGTTCAACAAATCCTGAATTCAATATTATCTTTCCAACGGCAATTCCAGCGAACGAAATAGCATTAGCACAATTTCGAGTATATCACAGTTGGCCAAATATTAGATCATAGTCATTCGGTGGGTTACCCGCAAATAACTCATTAGTGTTTTCTTATAAAAATAAACCCGATGGAACTCCAGACTGGCAAGTTGTAGGACTTCCTAAGGGCAGTTATCAAATAGAACAGAGCAATGATGAGTTCCAGCGCAGAATTAAATCTATCACAGGAAAAGAATATAAAATTGCTATTACGGTTCATGAACCAACATTATCAGCTGCGATAGAAATATCAACACCTGACTACGCCGTAGATATATATCAATCATCGATCAGAACTGTATTAGGATGGCCAGAAGTTCCACCTGTTTATCAAGAACCACCAGAACCTAGAAAAACTGATTTTATCACAGACAAAAAAATATTTATGTCACTTCCAGGATATAGAAAAACTAAACCGTGGAAGACTAACGATTATTTTACTGGACGTGACAGTAAAGCGTATCCCTGGGTAACAATTGACATTAAATCTAATGATAATGGTATGTGGAAATTAGATAAAGAATCCATTAATAAAATTTCCCAACCCATTAAATCTGAACATAAACGAGCATTTGATAATCTGCAAGATTTATTTTCGAGTATAACACAATACTACAGCGATGAGTGTGTGTGTTATGTGTGTGTGTGATTTAGATTTTTAACGTAGCTTTTAACAATTTTTCAGTCATATCGCTACGATGTCTGCAGTGTGACAGTTTTTATAGTGATGTCTAGCACTGGGGCATCATGCCGCAGACATGTGGCATGATGTCCCACCCAGTCACATTATTCTGATACCAGACCGACCAGTCCTAACACTAACCTCTTAATGCTGAGCGCCATGCGAGGCAGCTGTTAGTACCATTTGTTTAAGTCTTTGGTATGACTCGGCGATGATATAAAGCAACAGATCATTGAAACGATACCACATCTTAACCAAGTTAGATCAGACCTTGAGTACATGAATGTGGTTTTTGTCGAAAAAGCGTATACTTTTCCCAGGACAAAAGAAACTTTTCTCGATCAATACGCTATTACAGAAAAACAAGTATCAACATTTGTAATAAAAGAATTTGACAGTACTGAACTAACGAAAACAGTCAGCGACATCATCGATAAATACTTTCCCAGCGTCGTCGATTCATGGACAAAAATATCCCCACCGGCGATTATTCTCCGACATGACAATGATCCCCACGCTGGAGGTCGTCATGTATCACCAGGTGTTGTAAATATCACCTCGACGATTGCAGTTAATTTGGTGTGTGACGCCATCGATGGAAGTTATCTCGTAGACGTTGAAAAATCTACCCAAGCACAACAAGGATATATTTTATATTCATTTACCCCCGAAGTACCTCCTGGGTTTTTAATTGTGTCAGTGCCAGTTAATCCGGTTTATCTGCGATGTCATAATCCACTGTTGTCACGAATACATTTTAGACTTACTTACCAGGCCGGACACTTGATTGACCTACGTCAGGAAGTTCTGGCAATAAGTTTGTATGTGAGATCGTAGATCGTCAACGAATTAAAATTACACGAATAAATATAATCAATGACGAAATCATCGGGAATAATTGCAGAGATTAAAAAACTAACCCTCGCACAACAATTGATGGTGTGTTTTTATCGTCTAAACAAAATTCGTAAAATGATTATCGACGGCGTCATCGATGTGGTAAGTAACAAATTCTGAACTAATGGAGGAAAAAAAACAATAAAATAAATGCGAATCTGAATTTGAATCAGAATCAGAATCTGAATCTGAATCTGAATCTGAATCTGAATCAGAATCAGAATCTGAATCAGGATAAATATTATAATCAGAATCTGAATCTGAATCAGAATATAATCTGAATAAATGTTATTATCTGAATCAGAATAAATATTATAATCTGTTTCTGCATGTTATAATCAAATACTATCAGAATAAATCTGATTCTGCGTAAATATATTATAATCAGAATAAAAATAAAAAATAGCAAAAGAGAGTACCTGAAGAGCAAGTTGAATGGCGTCGGATATATATCTTTTTGGGTAATTGTTATATTTTTCTTTCTCATTGTAATTTTCCTTCTCATTGCAATTATTGGATCGCTAAGCGCGATAGGGGTAAAAACACCCCCTAAGCGAACCCCTGGTGTTTTGAGGTTCGGGGGTGCCAGGCGAGTTACACCTGGAATTAGATTTTTTACAATCTTACAATCACCCGTACACAAGTATATCTCATCATCGACGTGATAAAATAAACGTGTGGGGGGAGCGAGTTAAAAATACCGGAGCTTATATCAGCGACGTTGCTGAGTTAGAAAAAATATTAAGATTTCTGATTACGGTGAAGATATTAACCGGAGAGATTTTATACGCGCCGAAATACACAAAAAATGGAACTCCGATAACAATCATTGATCATAACGCGCATGCATGGACGTCAGCGGTGATGCTATTTCCACGAAACAGAGCAGTTAAATTTTATAGCGACTATATATTTGATTTTATCAACGATATCAGTAAGAGTGACCTTGTATCCGTGTGGTTATTTCGAAGTTCCGATGATGTAAATTACGATCAGTTTGTAAAGCCTAGCGGAAAAATGTATCGTGCAGAATCACTCCACGAAGAAATGAAAAATCTTGCGTTGAAATACACGAATAATAATGATGTTATCGAACAATTACTGAAAAATGTTTATCCGTTCCATCAGTTGCTGCACACTTTCCAATAGAGAAAAATTCATGGAGATTCACAAGATCGGAATATCTCGTTGGTGCATAGCTAAGCTGCGTCGAATACGGACACGGCGGATTATGGAATACTAAATACGATTATAATGACGTTATATCAGTTAATATGGTAGCGTGTTATCCTGGAAGTTTTCTTGGATACGGAGAGTGTTCTGAATACTTTAAAAGAGATGACAAAAGTTGCGATAAATGGACCTTTGCCAGATTTTGATCTGACTGGATTCGCCTGCGTTGATTCATTTGAATTTGCACCAGATCTTCATCCGATTGTTTATGTGTGGTTTGGAAGACATTTCTCAGAAAAACACTGGGCTCCTATTGTATTGTTACGATACATGCTTGATGTAAAAATTTTGATATCGTTACGTGTAAGTGGCGCAATAATATCGTATCGTCCGCAGAAACAAGATTGGTTGCCAGAACCCGATAAATTCAATGTAGAAAGCGATGTCAGAGAAAAATTTCCTAAACTTGACGAGGATGAAGTTGTTAAACTTATTAATGTTGTATCCGGATACAACAGAGAAAATAATGAGAAAGTTGCAAAGGATCTCGGCAGAAAAATAATCGGTAAGTTTACTCAGGGTGGTGCGTATGATCATAAACGAACGCGTACCAGGTTGATCCTGGACGATGCAGAACTCGATTTTATAATTGCTGATACAACGGAGAAAGGTACGTTTGTGAACCGAAATGATGCTTGGTTGTCGAACGGAACTAAATTAGGTACAATTTTGAGTTACACCGATGGCGAGTCTCCGCAATTAACTCATTTAAGATCTTCGATGCTTGCGTACGTTTCAATAAACTTATTATCGATGATAAACAGATTTGTTGATACCGCGGTTAGAGTTGCCACAAATTCATTTTATATAAATAAAAAATATTTAGATTTGCTAGATAAATTACTTGGCACTGGTGAATGGGGATCATGGAGAATAAAACGCGAAAATATATTTAGTTATTCTGAATCTGCCGACGTTGAAATTGCGGAAAAGTATTACAAGAATAACAATCAAATACCAGCATCGACAGCGCCATCTGTGTATGATCCTGTAGCCAGGCATAAAACCATTTATGTTAATGGGTGTGGTGGTTCTGGTAAAACAACACGCGCGATTGAATTATTTAGAAGTTCAGATATGATTGTGCTGACGCCCACACACAGGCTCGCCAGAGAAATGAATGAACGAGGAGTAAAATCTCAAACTTATCATAGTTTCTTCAGATGGTGCGGAGACTCATGGACTCCATCGCGAATGGGAGAGAAATATATTCCCAAGATTATTATCTGGGACGAAATTTGTACAGTGTCACTGGAAGTATTAAAAATGTTTCTTACGTGGCTGTTATCGAAGAATATAGCTGTAATAATGTGTGGCTATCATGGCCAACCACCACCTTTTGTTGGACAGTCTCCACACGAATGGTTTAAAACGTTTGTAGATTATTACGAAGAAATAAATGATGATCATAAGGCTATTGATGAACCGCTGAAAGAATTTAAAAAAGTTAATCAGACTGCAGCCAGATAGAATACAATTTGAAATAATGCGTGGAGTAATTTCAAAAACTACTATGAATGATTTTTGGAATTTATGGAGACCAGTTCGATTTGATAGTTGCAAGTAGAAAGATAGTCAGAGACACACTGCAAGAGAAATCATTTCTGTTACTCAAGGAAAGATTTTGCAAATCTACCTGTACCATTGTGTTATCGCCCAGCAGATACACGGCTGCAGAATACTAAGTTGAAATTCCGGGTGGTGGTAAACTAAATCTTGTACTAAATTATATTGTCGCAGTTCCTGTCAGTGTTGTTACGAGCGCGTTGAGCATGAGTAAAACTCCATGGACATTAGGATATGCTATAACGATTCATTCATCACAAGGATTAACTATTTCTGATACAAAAATCTGGATTATTGATGATCGGATAGAATGGTCAAATCTAGTTTATCTCGCTGTGTCTCGAGTCAGAAGAATATCTCAGCTGCACAGGGTTATTTTGGATTGCGTAATAACCGAAGAAATCACTGGTGATGTAAATAACGACTTCGTCGTCATCAAGAAAAAATTATCTGGGTATCGACAATCTGACAAGAAAAAAAAACGCGACTTTGATCTCGACGTTGAATTTATTATGACACTGAAACAACGACAGAATAACCACTGTACAAGTTGTAATTGTAATATGTTGTGGCAATATTCGAACAATAATCCAAGACAGTTTACCGTGGATAGAATTAATAGTAGTCTTGGTCACACACGCGAAAATGTGATGCTGACCTGTCTTGAATGCAATCGACGTAGCGGTGCCAGTTTACAGAAGTGAACGAGGTGGTAATTGTGCGTCTTCAGGAATTACTTCTAATTGTTCGCATACAAATCCACGTTGAGGAACAGTTGAATCTAGTCTATAGATTGCAGGTCTACCTGTGGATCTAACCACGCTGAAAATTGTATGTGTTGTAACACTCCAGATAGGATCAGTTGCTCTTTTTCTACCCCCTTCGAGTTCACCGGGTTCATATAAATATCTGACAGTCACATTACCTAACACTGGCTGTTTTGAAAAGTCACGTCGTTGTACAGGTATATATTTTTTGTGATCGCGGCGGTGGGTTTCATAGAAGTTGCACGAGTAATTTCATTATTTAACGCAGCTATCACACTTGGTAATCTTGCAACCCATTCGCGAGATCTCTTATCTGCCTGAACTATTTCCTTTGCATACTGGTATCCAAATAATCTCTCAGCAAGTGTTCGATTAAATCGTTCAACGATTGCCTGATCACGATGAATTGCAGTGTGTCCTCGTCTGATTTGGATATTTTGTTTTTTCATCAAAGATGATACTTCACCAAGAAATTTTTTGCCAGGATCAACCTGTAATAGCTGTGGCCATTGCAAGGGTCCTCGCTGATAAATTCGTTCAAACGCAGATGCAAATTCAGTTGCTATTTTAGTTGATAGCGGCTCTGCTTCTTTATACGTACTTGCAACATCAACGACAATTAACGCGTATTTGTACGTGCGTGATCGACGTCTACCAATTTTAATAGTATCGTGTGGTAAAAACAAAATATCTGCTTGATGAACTTCACTGGGAGTGCTGACATCAAAATACGCGTACTAAATTTTTGTAGGTGGACGTAGATAGATTTGCCATATTGCCTGTCGTGCTAACCAATTTGCAGCAACAACACGTGAGACTTTTGCTGCATCAGCAAGTTTACCAATCGCTGCTTTACCCCTCCAATATCCTCTTGGCTATAATAAATCGATTCCATTATTATAGTTATGTATGATTAATTACCAGCTCCTAGCACTAGTTTACCTTTCATCGCAGATTTCACTAGGAAGCTAGCAAGTTTATCTCTGAGAGATTTATTTTTTTATGGAATTTAACGAGTGAATCAACTTCACATCTGCAATATGTCTTTATTTTTATACGCAACATCATAAATGTGGCACGCTTGATCAATTGCGTTTATTGGAAACTCTCCGGGTCTTGGTTGATCTCGTTCATCAAGTCGGATATCAAGTCGGGTTCCAGGACCACAATAATAATATCCAGGAAGTTGTTTTTCTCCTGGGTATTTAGCCCATGGAGCCCCTGGTAATTTTCCCAGTGAAGCAGCGATATCACCACCTGTCTTCGTACGAGAAGAAATAAATTTGTATTTGCTTGTACCACATTTCACACACTTGCCTGTAAGTAGAAGTTTTTTTATATTTTGTTGTTATTGTTGTTAATCCACTGGTGGGAGTGGATGCTCTGCATCGAACACAATATAAATTCATATTATTTATTATATTTGTACAACATGGATGTCATTGATTTCTCAGCGACACGAAAGCAAGAGCCAATCAAGCATCATGCAGCGTTACCAAATTCTATCAGAGCAATTATCATAGGTCCATCTGGGTCTGGTAAGATGCAATTATTGCTTAATCTGATAATGAGATGGCTAAAGTGGGATAGGTTGTATTTAGTGGCACCATCCGTAGATGATCAGCGATGCTACAATGTGCTTAAAGATTTTAATGAAAAAGCGAAGTCGTTGGATGAAGATAAAGATGAAGATGATAATGACATTATTGACTTTATCACCGATATTGATGAAGCTCCATCTCTGGATGATCTCGATGGACGTATTAATAATCTCGTAGTATATGACGATGTGATGCTGGACAAACAATCAAATCCAGCTCGGATATTTTCCCGAGGCAGACACAAAAATACTGATGTTATATACGTTACCCAGCGCTATATACAAATACCTAAAGTGATCAGAGACAACTGTAATGTTTTGGTTGTATTTAATGGAGTCGATACACATACTCTGCGAAACATTCATCAGACTTGGTGTTCAGGGGATATGGATATGATTAAATTCAAAAATTTCTTCTCAAAAGCGCAAGCTACCCCACATGGATTTATCACGATAAATTTACATGATCCTCGTTCGCGATATCGTATAGGTCTTGATAAAATTTTTGACTGAAAAACACAGCAGCAGAGAGGGTGAAACGACAAACAGTGAGTGGGCGACGCGCAAACGAACACGCCTAAAATTTGAAAAAAATACGTCAACGATGAAGTAACAAAAATGAACTAACCCACACGATTTCGTTATTGCGGTCTGTTTCCCCGCCGTATGGAAATATGTTCGGTTAGAGGTTTCGGTTTGACGTTGTTGACTTTAGTTATCAGCCTTTATAGGAATCCTTATTTTTGCGAACGGGGCCCTCTAAAAAAGTTGTAGGGTTCAGCCTCTCTGCTGCTAACCTAGATTATATAAAATCCTTATGAAGATCGGTGCGCGCAGTTGCCTCACGTGTGTAGTACTAGGGACTTCAATGCAGTAGCGGAACTAGATACTTTCAGAGATCATACTGGTTAAAGAAATAATAATTCATTAAGTGCTGGTCATTAATCAATATGCACTGGTTCCCGTTATACATGCATGTGATCGAAAACGATGATTGGTCAGTTTGTACATTCCGGCAATGCATATGTAGTTTATGTAGTGTGCATGTTGTTTCAGATTCCGAAGAGCACGTGATTACCAGATCACCTCCATATGCACACTTCCCTTCGTACAGTTACATGTGGGGAAGACTTCAGACAGTCAATGAAGAGAAATACCTTAGCTTGACAAAAATCAGCTGCTTGATAGCATGAAAATTTAAACATGACCTGAAACGTCTGAAAATGTTTTATTATTTCGGACAATGTTGGCAAGATTTTATTGATGCATTATTATTATTATTATTATTATTATTATTATTATAGCAGCCATGCGACATCATGAGCGCAGAATCTAAATTCACGCCAAACTGATATTGGTTAGAAGATACTAAAGAAGCAATTGTACTTCATTGACTGTCTATGTATATTGGGAAAAAGGAAGGCAGACCAATGAGAAGTCATTTGGCCCGAAGATGATAATTCGTCCATTCCTAGCAACGTGGTTACCAGGAATGCTGCACAGCACGGACGAATATTACCGCTATAATGCTATTCATGTATTTTAATTCTGTGCATGTATGTTCTATTATTATTATATGCAGTATATTCTGTCCTGTATTATTCTATTTGCATTTTTTCAATTAGTTCTATCCTGTATATTCTAATTTTGTATTATTCTATTTTGCAGTTTCTATGTATGCAGGATGAACAATCTATATGGCATCTTTGCATCTTCCAATATTATTAATGAGTTTGCTAGGAATGATATTAACATATTGCAATTTCGAGTCTACAGATTTCATGTGAGCGATTTTATGTGCATCTTTAATATTATACACGTTAACATTCTTAAATGTGTCTTTCCAGCTCTAAATTATCTCTTTGCTGTTGAAAAATTTCGTTTTATAACGGACTGTTACGTATTACACAAGTAAAACGTTCGCATACTAAAAGTTACAATGTCGCGCGATGAAAGTTGTGAACATGACGCAAGATGCAATAGTTTAAAGTCCCATTATGACAACAGAGTACGTCGTGATAACTGAATGAAAATAATAACGCGGTTAAGGGGAGAGTATATAGTATATATATATATATATATATATATGTATATATATATAGAGATATATATATATATATATATATATATATGTATGTGTGTGTGTGTGTGTGTGTGTGTGTGTGTGTGTGTGTGTGTGGTTTGGTGAATTTCCAGCAGTTATTTAGAATGAACTATATTTACAGATAGAACGTAAGTACGGACAGAAGGAGCGAGTCATTAATTATTTTGATACTGAAACGTGTTTTTTTTTATCGCGTTATTCATGAGTATATCTAATGATTATCCGATATTAGTGAGATCGCAATAAGCAATCCCCGATTCCCGATATACCTGCTAATTGAATAAATAAATAAATAAATAAATAAATAAATAAATAAATAAATACACTTTAAAGAAAGTGTATGCCATTTTTCCTGTATAGTTGGATTGGGATTGCTAGAATGATAATTAATAAATAAGAGTGTTCACTCGATCGAGACAGGGCAAGTTAACTAATGTTTGTTTGTGAAATAGAGGTTCCGTGGCTATGTCTTCAATGCATTCAATCTGCAATATTCTGGACTAAAGACAGTTCTGCCTCTTCAGTCATCAATCGAACAACACCATCGGCTGTCATAATGAGTCATTACAGTAATTGCCCATTATGACAACAGACGGCGTTGTTTACAATATTCCAACTTTAATTACTCTAAAATATTACTTGTAACTGTCACCTTGCTACACTGGAACTTCTACAATGTTGTGCATTTTTATCTTTATAGCGATTAATATGTACTCAAATAAACCGTCATAATGGAAAGACTTGGAAATGGAAGAGTGCCGTGTAAAATGTTGACGTCTGTAATATTAAAAATATGCACGTGGAATTTGAAGATAGGAAATGGCAGTATTCCTATATCATGCATATCAAATGTACTAGCAGATGTAAAGAAGCAATCTTGAACATACATCTTACACACATAAAAAATGGAAACATATAATAATGCAGAAAAGAATATAAAACATACATGTATACTGTTACGACCCTGTAGTTAAATTACATATGTGTTAAAATTTAAATTCTTCTAATTCTTTGTTTCATTTTTTTTATTTTTACATCATTAAATGTAGTTATTATTATTGTGATGATTATGTTTGCATGGGTCTAATAGTTTGTTAGAAACATCGTATTTGTTTAAAACGTAAATGTGAGTCATGTAAGCACGAGCTTTGCATGATAGTAAATTCGTCGCAAGTAAACATTCAGCAGTAGCTATGTAAATGATTGGCTGATACTTGTTCAGACTTTCGTAATGTCCAGATGGATTGCGAAATCACACGTGTCTTTCGTGCGTGTGTACATGAAACGACGTATTAGTTTCTTTTATATGCTTAGTTATCTGTAAGAAAGTCAGTCATAGTCGTAGTCAGTCATAGTTAAGAGTCACATCATAACATCTTGTAGAGTTTCTAATACCTTAAGGAAAAGGTATTCCTGTGCTGGAAAGAGCTGTTCGTTCGTACGAGGAACAACATGTGTATTGTTAGTGGTGGTAGCTGTACTTCATCTACTTTCTAAATAATTATTTTCCCTGGAGAACAACCCTACTGGCTTTGGACAAAGACATTTGTTGAAATTATTTCTAAATTGGAGCAGAACAATACAAATTGTGATTCACAGTGAAAATTCTGGACATTTTGTGTTAGCCTTCGTCTGACGTCATCATCCGCCATCTTGGAACGGAACTGAGATTCAGACTATATCAAATTAGAACTGTTTATTTCACAGGACTTGTGTGTATTCACAATTTTAGGACAATTTTTGGATCTTCTTCGTAAATCGTAAGTCTTGTTTCATCTATTTACCTTTTCACCGTGTTTTCTAGGGAAATAAATTGTTTTTGTTAAAATTTACAAAGCTTGTTGTAGTCATCTTTCTTTGTGTTACTTTGAACGAGCCGATACGTAACAATACTAATATAAAATACATGCCTAGAATCCTGGCGGTAAACTCCTTCCCTAATACAACAGCTAGTACAATATAACGTATAATTACTGCCATTTTATAGCATTCGGTACCTCGTGGCACCAAGAGTTACTTTTAGATTATTCATGTTGAGAATTACGGGTACTGCCTTTTTTATGCACAATGGCATTCTATACCTCGTGGCACCACAAGTTACTTATTATTCATGTTGAGAATTGCGGGTACTGCCTTTTTATGCACAATGGCATTCGACACCTCGTGGCACCACGAGTTACTTTTAGATATTCATGTTGAGAATTACGGGTAAAATCTCTTTGCAGTTGTTGAATACCGAAAAAAATATTCAAAGTCCTTGTAATTGGGACAAGAAGTGCGACAAGGAGGTTTTGTTAACCTTTTTGTATTCAATATTTATAAATAACTTAACCGTCCCAGTGAGAGAATAAAGGACTTGGAACAAACTTTGTGTCCATAGTTGTGGGTGATAAAACTCTAGCTGATTATAGTTCACTTGTAGCTACTTATGCAACTGATCTGCAATAACTTATTGCTATCGCCTACGCCTGCAGTAACAACTGGCTATTAGAGCTTAGTGTCACCAAGTCATGTTATGGGATACGGGATTAACTAAAAGCTTACGTCACATGAAAATGGTCGCAGAATGAGAAAATCGGACAATGTCTTTTCACTTTGTTTCTAATATGCATCAAACAAAATGTTTAAACTCGGTTTGCAAATGTGATCAGAAGGGTAATATTTTCCTTAATATTAATGAGATTACCTAAAACACGTCGGTGTTTATTCATTAATTTATTCGTTCATTGATTCTACCACGGTTTAGTCGTTCATTTAGAAAATAACATCAATCCCTTTAGTCACGTGATATTGTAAGTCCAGTTTACCAAAACAGTTCCAGTGCACAACCAACATTCTCAATGCAATTAATCGTTTTTACATCTTGAGCGCTCCAGGCTTAATTGGATCATTGAAACCATGATTGTGCTGAGGTGCCGTAACATACATACACACACATACATACTCTGATCTTCTGCTTTGCCAGTATGTACAACATTGCTCATCAAAGCGCATAACTAGGTTCACTTTATTACTTTGCATACTTTTGTGCACAGCAATGTCCACCTCTTTAAAGACTAGTTGAAACGTAGTACACAACAAGTGTACGTAAAGGTATGGATTCGTTTTCGGTCTTTGTCTATATGTATTTTCTTGTCTTATTTATTATTCATGTTGTTCGACCTTCGACGTGGCCTGCCGATGTTATCTGTGATTGATCAGCAGAGTGTGGATACTTCAAATGTCTGTCTGTAAGAAAACCCCAGGCATGTCATTTTATCCTCCTGAGTTTCCTCAGGCAGCCCGTGTCAAAATGGTTCAGCTTCTTGGAATGGTGTCTGTATATCATCCAGAATTCGCATCATACAGCGTGGTCGTCAATACAATGGCTTTGTAGTACTTATGTTTTATTTGTAGACTGATGCTCTGCGTTCCCACACATTCGAATGTCGTCTGCCAAATTCCAAGGCGATTCATCAGAATTTTGGCGAGTATTTTGCCGACTTTTTACAGCAAGGAGATGCCATAATGGTTGTTGCAGTATGGTCTTCTGCTTTTCCGCTTGTACAGGAAGACTATGGATGAATCCTTGTACCCCTGGGGTATAGTTTCTCGTGTCCACATTGGCTGGAAGAGTTAGGCAAATTTTGTGCCATGTGCGAGCATCCGGCTTTGTAGACTTCTGCTGGTACAGCTCCTGGTGCTTTGTCACTTGACATGTCTTTTCTAACTCAATATGCAGTGCGGCGCTGTCAACGGTCGATATTGGTATTTTTCCTGATGACTGTCTTATAGTTTGGTTTTGAAGCATTCTAGTTCTTGTCAGTTCTATCCTCTTGATGTTATTGAAGGCTGCATTCGTAGATTCAATGCTGTCTTCTAAACAGGCCTTCTGTAGCTGACGTTTCTCCTACAAATGTCTCTTTTAGCAGAATTTTCATGAAACCAATCTTGACGTTTATGTGCGGTGGGACTGAGATGCTGAATGCAATTTGAGTATACAAAGTCTCTGTAGAATTCCAGTTTTCCTCGATATTTCGTATCGTCTGTTTCGAGTTGGCTGCATACTTCTTCGACAAATGCCATTATCATATATCAAAGGTGGCCGGAGTAGAACAGGAAGAATTCGTTATCTCCCTTTCGCCCTTTCCGGCACAGAAATTTAAAAATTCGGCCGTTAATTTAGACAACCTAATTCAAATCCCAATTAAATCGACAACCTTTGTGTCCACTTTCGAAGAGATACCACTGCGCATCGCATTATTCAATGCCCAATCAGTAGGACCATCGGAAAAGCGCACAGAAATAGTTTTATCAACGATGAGAATATCGACGTCTTTTTCCTGACAGAAACATGGCTAAAAAACATCAGGCGATGAACCCAAGTGCGCTGATCTAACATCCACCGGTTACTCCATCAAGTCGTTCCCCCGCCACTCTAGCGGAGGTGGAATTGCTGTCATCGCAAAAAACTCCCATGATCAACCGTCTTAACTACACTACAACCTTCAGTTTCTACCACGCATCGTTTGAACTAGTCCAAACTACACACACTGGAACAAAAGTCAGTCCATTTTTTCTGCCTCTACCGCCCTCCTCTTAGTAGAAAAAACAAGCTGACAGAATCTCTCCTTTTGGAGCAGCTTCCGACTCTCCTGGAGTATGGAAATTCGATAGGTGGCAACCTGATTATTCTTGGAGATTTCAACTTTCACTTTGACTGTCCTGGAAACCCATGCACATCAAAACTCCTAGATTCCATTCACGTTTTCAACCTCAGTCAGCCAACCCACCCATAAACATGGTCACATATTAGACTGGATTCTTTACAGACCTGATAATATCCTACAGTCCTCCCTGGTGTCCCACGAACTTTCATCAGATCACCTCTGCATTATATGCCATCTTGACGTATCAGTCTCTCACCCTCCACCTTATTCGCTACTAAGAGAAACCTCCGTATGATAAACAGAACCAAACTAATGCATGACATCCAAGCAAACCTAACTAGCTTACCTCTTACAGCAGAACAACTCGATAACTGCCTGCGTTCATTGCTTGATAAACATGCCCCAACAATCAAGTGCAGAGTAGCAATTCAGAAGTGTTCACCGTGGTATAGCAGTGTTAGGGACCAGCTTCGCACTGCTAAAAGAGACCGCCGTAAAGCTGAGAGGCTTTGGCATTCCACCAGACTCACTATTCATAAGCAGATCTGAGGCCGCTAAGAAGAATGTCACAAACATAGTCCAATGTCACATAGTCCATGCAGCGAAATCAGCCCACTACAGTACTAAGATCACGGAAAGTTCCAGCTGCAAAGAGCTACTTGAGATTACTAACAAGCTAATGTCAAGGAACAAATGTACGCCACTTCCAGCTACCTTCTCTCTAGTCGACCTTCCGGACCTGTTTGCAAATTTCTTCCGTGACAAAGTACAAACCATCAGAGATAAACTTGACAACACAATTTCAGTTGACTCGTCGTCACCATACAGTTGCGATACAGAATTTCAGCGGCAACCGTTAGCAGCATTTGAACCTGTCTCTATGGATTTAGTACGTACAATCGTGATGAAGAGTGCACCAAAGTCATGTGAACTTGATCCGATTCCGACGTCACTGCTGCTAGAGTGCTTACATCCAATATTGCATGCACTAACTGATGTTATTAATACCTCTCTCTCATCTGGGGAATTCCCATCATTTTACAAAACTGCCATTGTAAAGCCTCTGCTGAAGAAACCAACACTCGACCATAATGATTTAAAGAACTACCGCCCAGTTTCTAATCTCCAATTCATGTCAAAAATCTTAGAAAAAGTAGTTCTATCCCAACTTGTATCTCATCTGAATTCAGTCTTTTTAGCAATGTACAGTCTGCATATCGCCCTTTCCACAGTACTGAAACTACTCTTCTGAAAGTAGTCAATGACCTTCTCTCTGCTTTGGATAGCGGAAAGATTAGTCCTCACTCTCCTTGACTTGTCTGCAGCATTTGACACTATAGACCATGATATATTACTTCACCGTCTCCAGCATATATTTGGCATTCATGATACGGCCTTACTATGGTTCAAGTCCTACTTGGTCAACAGGACACAAATTGTGTCCGCAAATGGTATACACTCTAGCCCAGTTGATCTATGCTGTGGTGTTCCACAGGGGTCTGTTCTTGGACCTGTTCTCTTCATTCTATACACTCAGCCACTCTCGAGTGTCATAGATCAACCAGTGTCTCACCAACTGTATGCTGATGACACCCAAATATACAAATCTAGCCATCCAACTGAAGTTGAAGCTACCATCCAAGGCGTAGAGAGGTGCATTTCCGATGTGAAATCATGGATGACATGTAACAAACTGCAGATGAATGATGATAAAACTGAAGCCATTCTGATTACAACACAAAGACTTTCTCATTCACATCCTTTACCGCAGACAATAAATATCAGCAACACCAACATTAAATTCAGTCAGTACGAAACCTCGGTGTTACTCTTGACAGTACTCTCATTGCACCAACATGTCATGAACATATGCAAGGCTGCACATCTTGAACTGAGACGCATCAGCTCCATTCGCAAGTATCTTTCAGTTGATGCCACTAAAACACTTGTGTTCCTTAGTACTTTCAAGACTGGACTATTGTAACTCAATTCTGTCTGGTTCGTCTCAATATCTACTTCAGAAACTTCAAAAAGTTCAAAACACAGCTTCTCGGATCATCCTTAGAGTACCACGATCAGAGCACGCCTCTCCCCTGCTCTCTACCCTACACTGGCTATCCATACGATCCAGAATTAAACACAATTTTTTCTCTGTGCTACTTTTCACTGACGGGCTCCAGTCCAACATACCTATCTGACCTCACCCATGTGTACACACCTGCACAATACTTACGTTCCTCTTCTGACACTGTTATTCTCATTATTCTCAATATGAAAATGAAATCATATGGACAACGCTCTTTTGCATACCAGGGCCCAGCAATGTGGAACGAATTGCCCACTGCACTTGGACACAAAGACAGTGACCTCATTCAAGAGCGCTCTTAAAACTCATCTATTTCAACTGCAAGAACAGACTTAAAGACCTAATAATGTATCCTTATAATGTATCCTTACCTTAAATATTTACAGCATGTTTTCTGTTTCTAATTTCGTGGTGTTTTTTATTTTTGTAATCATATCATTATATAATGGGTTTTTTTAAGTGTTGTCAAATGTTGTAAAGCGCTTAGAGCTTCTAAAGATTAGGCACTATAGAAAGTCCTCATTATTATAATTATTATCATTATTATTATTATTATTATTATTATTATTATATTTTCATGTTTCACTTTGGAGACATTGAGCTATTGGGGCACATTTTTTGTCTTGTAGTCGTCTGCTAGGATGAATCGTACTTGGTGATATCAATGCTAGAGTTGGCACAGGCCACCAGATATGATCGGCTGTCATTAGCAAAAATGGCTTGGGCAAATGCAACAACAACGGACTCCTCCTAATGAGGAATTACACTGGAACAGGATTTTATAATCAACAACAGTCTTCCGCCTGCCAAACCGCACCAAAGCTTACTGATTGCGCCCAAGCTCCAAGCACTGGCAATCACACTAATTATGTCATCATCAGGAGGAAAAGAGATAGGCAGGATGTCCGAATGACAAAGGCCATGAGAAGTGCAGAATGCTGGACTAACCACATGCTCAAGTATGTTTGTAATAACTTACCGTCTAGCCAGCATAAAAATAATAAATAATTTTTATTAAACAGATGGGTCGATGGTTGGTTGGAACGATAGAAACTGCCTACAGAATAACTGAAATAATTAGAGTTTATTTCCGAAAAAGATGAAAGCATTTTTATCTATATATTTTCTTATTTTTGTTTCATGTTTCAATATTGCAAAGTTTGGCATGTGTTTAAAACCAACTATTGCTAGATGGTGCTCCTAACTGCTTGTACGTAGTGCCCTAGGAAATTACTGTCACTACACAGCCAGACGGTTTTCCGACCTTAAACTAGTGTTGCCGATTAGGCTTCTCCTGATGTCCACGTACATTTATTGACGTTGTGGTTGGTGTTGCTTTATTGTCTTTTGATAGGATTTTATGGGAGGTAGGATAGTGAAAAAATTGCCTTACGTGATTCAAACAGAAAACACATCACTGAGGCTTGTTAGTCAGCAAGTTGTCCTTTGACTCACCCTGTTAAACATTAAAATTCAATTCATTCAATATTTTCTTCATAGATTTATGTACGACACCGTTTTACTATGACTTATACCGCAGATACTACCTGTGACGTTTTTTTAGTAGTCACGTACCCAGTTAAAGTGACGTTGTAAGTCGGTAATATATACAGCCGCTCGTTCGATTGAGAATAAAGAAAATGTCGGAATGGAATACTAGGAACATTGCATAATAGAAAATGGGACTCAGCAAGGAAGTGTCACTAGTCAGTCATTTTTCAATCCCCACCGAAACTTTATCTAAATGGAATCCAAGTCATGTTTAAACAGAAACAACGTACATGGACATGCTACTCGACAAATCTGGAAAGCCCATTTCAATGAATTAATAAAGCGATGTCATCGAAATCTTTTCCCGATCTCTAATATTAAAGCACCGACTGGGACAGAGCAAGCCACACTTTTAAACTATACTGAGAACTAATTCCATAATAACTTGTCTATGGATGTCAAGAGTACGGATCAACGAGCGCCAGGGAGCTACAAAACTTCGAGATAGTTCAGTCCAAAGCACGTCACGCATACACCCGATTACTCAAATGCACATCGATGGAGTAAATCCTCACAATAGCAGAAGAAACCCCACAACATCGACAGCTCAAGTAAGCGATGCTCATGCACCACACCTGCATTTCAATACATGAAGCAAACCGCTTAACAGTACAGGCCATCAAAGGTGTGACAAACCATTCAGAAAGTAAACATGGAAAAATAAAATATTTAGCGGAATTTTCATTGCTAGCCTTATAAAGAAATTAAGAATCCCAGACATATAAATCTGAAAAGACGAAATATTTTGAAGACCCGCCGTGGATCTGCTCCACACAACAAGTATATTTTAACATCGCCCATTTGATGTTGGCAACTGGTTTTAAAAAAACGGTCTGCTGCTATGTGATCAAAGATTTTGTAAACTGTTATAATTATGAGTCAGTCTTTGTATTTTTAAAGGGTTTTCATCCAGATTGATTGTACAGACATTTTGATTCGTCAATCCAGTTACCATTCTTGCGGTTTCTTTTGGAATATTTTGTAATCTATTAGTATCCTTTTCACTACATCCATTCCAGGTTTCATTGTCATATGGGTGTTTATTTAAAGAGTGTCAACGTAATTTAAAAATTAGTGTCCTCATATTGACAATAATTTTAGAAACCTTTCAGAATAAGATCATCGATATGTTTAAAAGTGAAGTATCTGTGTGTGTGTGTGTGTGTGGTTATTGACAGATGACTTTGGTGTACTATCATTTATCAAATTTCTATTAATAACATCGCTAATATTAGTATTAGTCAATAGAATGGCTTCAGTTTTATGGATTGAGGGTGACGACCCATTCCTTGGTCTATTTCTTGATTATTTTCAGTTCTTTATTAATAGCATTTTCACTATCTTAAATTTCTAATGATAGATGCCCCTCAAGAACTTAAAATTTCAAATACTTAGTATAAATTATATTAACTGGCATATCACCAGATCAGAAAAAAAACACTCCGTACTCATTAGAATAGCACATCATGTATAAATCAAAGCATTTCATCTTAGCGTCTACCCCAAGTGAATTAGTATTAAGGTTGTAGTGCAAATTGATAAAGTCATTAACAATGATTGAAACATGCTTTTGTTACGATTTAAAATTCCATGCGATATATATATATATATATATATATATATATATATATATATATATATATATATATATATATATATATATATATATATATATAAAGCCAGAACGTTACACATAGCTCGGACCGCTCCGGTGGCCTAGTGGTTAGAGTCCGCCTCGGATGCGGGAGGTCGCGGGATCGAACTCCGGCCGAGTCAAACCAAAGGCTTATAAAAATGGTACTAACAGCTGCCTCGCTTGGCGCTTAGCATTAAGATGTTAGTTTTAGGAATGGTCGACTTGGTGTCAGAATAATGTGACTGAGTGGGACATCATGCTACATGTCTGCGGCATGATGCCCCTGCGCTAGACATCACTATAAACTGCCACACTGCAGACATCGTAGCGATATGACTGAAAAATTGTTAAAGCTACGTTAAAAATCCAAATCACACACACACACACGGAGTAAACAAATCAGCTGTTTAAATTCTGGCGAATCCAGAACTCGTGTCCTTGTCTGATCACGTGACGTTTACTTGTACTTATAGTTTAACTAACCTTGAAACTTACGAATGAAACAACGTACGCACTATGCAGAACTAACCCTTCCATAAGCTATTAGCATTCAAAATGTCATTTACTAAATGACCCTGACAAAACTATTATTATGAAAATACACATAATATAGATATAAATAACAAAGTCTAAACATTTAATCCTCGAACAAAACTTATTGGTTGCCTGAAATTCACAATAAAGCTCAATACTTTCAGAAATTGCGGACAGAAAATGGAAGGTAGCGAAGAATTGTCCATGAATCTTACAAGCAATATAAAAATGCAAAAATGAAAAGGAATGTATAAAGTACTCGAGAATATGCGATACAGGCTTTAAAGAAGCTGTCTTCAAAAAATACACGAAGCAACCTAATTAGACGTTAGGTTTTTCTGGAAGTTGTGCAATAGACAAATGTTGCTTTGAATTAAAATAGGACGGTGAATTAGCTTCTGATCCAGATGAGATATCTCGTGTGTTTGCTAGATATATTTTTTTTAAAAATTGTACTCTAAATCCAGACATAATATGCAATTCAAACGTAGGAAAGTCCCAGACATTGGTTGTATTCACAATTAAAATTTACATTAAGGTGGGCAAAACCCTCACATAAATCATAAATATAGCTTTTAACGAGGTAATAGATGAAATTTACATCCTTGCGATTATAAAGCATTGTTTCTTATGCCAATATTTATAGACCCAATGCCGCCTTTTATCTTAATTTCATCATTCTTCCAATGTAACTAAAGCTTGGAAGGATGGAAATGATTTTGTTAATCAAGCTATCTGACATAAACAGTTCTTTGAAATAATCAAGATGTTAGGTTTAAACGACGTTCCAATATTCAGTGTAGAATTATGAGGTGCCATCCCTTAATTAAGTCAACGAAGTCGCTCGTAATACCATTCTTTTTCGGGAGTGCTCCAAAAGTAGTGATGTGATACATTCGACAAATTCCGTTAATGTCTGATCTAATTACAACAATATCACGTGGCGCACAAATTGATTCGAGAGGGATGAAGAGAGATAAACCCTCTTGCGTTAAGTGGATCAGGGAAGAAAAAGCATGCACTAGATAAAAATAAGACTCCGATTAATACGTACATGTGTGAAAATGTCAGGGTTTCTCATTTCGAGGGAGCAATTACATGACTCATAATGTGATGAAACGTCGATGTTATCTGGTTTTAATGGAACTCGACGATGTTTAGGACCAATATCTTTCAAGATTCAGTATTATTCCGATGATTTGGCATATTTTACTTTTTGCATGTAACGGTGTTATTGGGGCTTTAAAGGTGGAACGAAATCTAAGTGACCCTGACAATTATAGAGCTTTTTCCTTGTTGCCTTGATTTGAAAAGTGTTTATTTAACAGATTAACTAGATGATGCAATAACACTGTATAGTTTACCTAACGCCGAACATAAAGGGTTTTAAAAGGGATTGGGTAATATCACAGCAAAGTACACGGAGCTGTATTTTCATTTTCAAACTAGGTTCCAGGTTGCTTGTTGCCTTCTTAGATATTCAGAAGGCCTTTAACACTGTGAATCATGACGGAAGTTTCCTAAAACTAAATAAAATAGACATTCAATGAAAGATTTTACGTGTATTTTACGGGATCATACTAAAATATTCAAAGCAATGTCCTTATGAACGAATCAGAATCCAGATCTATTCTAATAGAACGCGACATTGGGCAGGGATGTGTTTTATCTACATTGTGAAATCTTGTTTATATCAATGATCTTTAACAAGGATTACAGGACTCAAAATTAGGACTACTTATTAGCTCCACTCCATCTCCAAATCCTACGTTAGCCGACGATATCCATTTGCTTGCAAATACACCGTTTGTACTAGATGCTCGAAATATGTGAGAGAAGTAGTTATATGACCGTATTGACACGGTACGGGAATTGACATTAGCCCATAGGTTAACATGCCGGCACCTCTAAGGGATCAAAAGAACAAAGAATTAAATAGGTTTAACATGGAAATGGTATTGTGAGGACACAGGTGTTTACAGGGACAAAAGTATTTATGGGGACAAATGGAATGGTTATGCTAAAATTGTTAAGAGATAATGGGTCGAAAGTTTAAGGGGACAAACGGGAATAGTGAAGGTAATTGTAATTCTTTTATCAACAATCCAACACACTCCTCTCCAGTCCAACACCCGTTTTCTTATAATCCAAACACAGCACATATACTATCCAACTCGATATTATTATTACCATCCAGACACATCACATGTACTATCCAGCAACCACTTTTGTATTACAATCCAAACACACATCCTACTCTCTGGCGAAAAGGGTAGGAGCGTTTATACACAATCTTTTTACTTACAAACAGACATAGTATCACACACAAGGATAGGAAGTTTTTTGAGACGCACTACTATACCACTTCACACGTAATATCACAAGAAAAGGCTTTTTAGGTTGTTTTCTGCTGGGAAAGACAAACACATACACAACACATACATACACAAAACATAAAACAAAAAGTATTGGCAAATATGATTAGTATCCATCTTTGCTAGAAATCCGGTTGTCCCTGAAAAGGGCCTTTTGGATTTATTCACCAAAGGCGGTTTGCATAAGTGACATCGCTTCACCTGTCTTTTTCTTCTCAAATTTCCTCTCCAAATAACATCATATTTTCCATGTCGCTGTGTCTGTTCACCTGGTAATGACCCTTGATGCATTCGCATACATGGTGTAGTCCGGGTTGAACAGCATGCCCGAAACGATGGATCTACACTAGTCCGCATCTTGCTTGAGTTGTCTTGAGGACAGGTAAAATCATGGGACAATGCGCTTGTTTGTCTTGGAGCGGATTGAAACGGATTGAAATGTTCCAACAATCAAAATCTGCGTTACAAAATTCAGTCAGAAAAAAACAACATATTTAGGTGCATTAGGGTCCCTACGGTTTATCGTTGATGAACAGTTTGAGTACCATACTTATGGTTGAAACAACGAAGATATTTTGTGTTGGCGTGTACCTTCTGCGGATAGCTTGTATACTCGGAGCGGTAGTGTAATGACTACGACTTCTACTGCAGCTGGAACCAGTAAACTTCTTCTGGAAGAATATGACTCCAATTTGTGTTTGGCTGAATTCCTGTAGTCTCCTCAAGAATTGTTGCCTGCTAGGGTAGTACTACCTTCACCTCCTTCTCCTTCGTTACCATTATTTGATGATTTCAGAAAGAGACAGAAGAAAGAATTGGAGTGTTTTGCAACGACAGAAAGAAGTAGAAGAAGCAGTTGCTCAACAAAAGTATGAACAGGAAAGATGAAAGTGCGAAGAAGAAAAGAGGAAAACTCTGAATTATGAATGGCGGAAGGAAGGTGAAATGCTAAGACAATGTACTGATACTAGGCTATCAGTGGAGTCAAATAGTCAACCTTGATGTGTTGCAGGAAGCTTTACAGTCCGTGCAAGATCAAGACTTTTATGTGAAAACTTTAGATCGATTGTACGTTTCGCGATGTTGTTCTTTGCACCCAGAGTGATGTCATACCCTGCGTCATCAGCGACGCATTACGACCTTGCTTCTCCTATACCATCTAAAGCGATACCGTTCGTATGCCTTCCCGCTCTACTAGTGAAATCAATGCAGCACGATATGACCTTTCAGTTTTAGAAATAAAAGTGAAGCTGTGCGTGTACCTATCGTGGCATGTCATTGATGCACTCGCAAATCACTCTGGATACCACTAACTTATCGCGATGTACAAGTCAAATAATACACGTTTATGTGGCTTTGCCTAGCATTTGTGACATTGAAAGTAGACTCAAGACGTTCAAATGATGGCCAAAAGATCTGGATAGAATACCCATTACCAAATTGCTAGCCAGAGCTGGACATGTCTACTGGAGACTAAGAGACCACGTACAGTGTTTCAGTTGTGGTGTGGAAATCCACGAATGGGAGTATCAATACTGTTTCCTGGAACATGCCAGATAGTCTTCGTGCAGTCAGTACCTTTATTTGATAGGATATGAGTATTATCCAAGTGCATACTTTAGAAGAGAACATCATAGCTGCCTCCTCATCTAAGGCAACACATTTAGAAAGAGTTCAAATATTTTCAAGTGAAACGCGAAAGACAATATCAAACATTATGAAATTGACGTTTTAACCAGTTCTGCCTCAATACTAGAGGATTACCTAATTGTTTTCAAAGTATTAAAATTGTCAGGCATTGACCAGCTACCCAAAACTAAGAAGAATTTCGATGCCACGAACTCTACTAATAAAATGTCATTGGCACACAGAATTCCAGATGACAAAGACGTCAAGGATTACCAAAACAAAAAATTTCAAGACGAATAGTCTCAAGAAGAGATTTCTTCATAGCATGTAGTATACGTGTTAGTGTCTAATCTAGTACCACCAAAAACAGTTTGTCAAACGTATGACAATTCCTCAAAAAGAAAGACATTCCAGTCAATGATTAGTTTAAAGGAGCACATCCATAATCTACATTTGAAGCTGCAAGAACTTATTTCAGAGTTTGTCAAGATGCAGGTGACACGTAAACTCAAAATCATTTCTGAGTTTTTAACTATTACTATTTCCACAGTATAAGAAGACTGATTCTTGGTAAAGATTAACACAGACACAAAATGCTTGATAGATATGAAGCTTACCATGCCACGACTTTTGTCCTTAGTGCTGCAACGAATTCAGCGAAAGAAAGTCAATGACAGTTAGCATACCCAAAGACTTTTACAAGAACTGTTTTCACACACCATTTCATTGAATTTTGGAAGACGCGCAATGTATGTTTAGTGATTATGTTCCTCGGATTTCGTATCCCAGCAAATTCGTTGTGGACTATTTATGAATAGTACATGCAGTTGTTACGGCTCTATGGTCATAAACTAAGTAACAGAAAGAAGCAAAACCAACAAGTTTTGTAAAACTTAACAAATAATTGAATTATCAAAGGTTTAAACGAAAATGTGAGAGGAACGTACAGTTTTATGAAGTGAATCCAAATTAATCAGGAAAAAGTTTAATTAAAGTCAAAAAGAATGAAAACTTCCGTGTAATTTTCAGAACCGGAAATGTACTGGTCTGCCAAGAATCGTGACGTTGTCAAAATGACGTTGTCCAGAACTCTTTTGAATAATTCACAATAGTTCCAACATCGTATTATAATCCAATGAGCACTTTATATTTCCGCTGAACAGTCCAAACAAATGTATTTCTTCTCAAATAATACTTAAGTAGAACATAAAATACGTCTGTAGACTTGATGTTGTAAGAGGAACACAAGAAACAAGAATGACTCCAAAGTAAGAAAAAATCTGATTGCTCAGTTCTCTCGTTATATACACCTTCAAGAGTCTATTACGACAAAATGTCGCAATATTCCCCACACGACAGATCTTACTACTCAATCTAATATTTCAAAATATTTTTTCGTATGACCTAACTCATCCAATACGAATTAATTTCATTCTTCTAAGATTCCACCTGAACGACCTATCCAATGGGAAAAAGGACAAATCTTGTAAACATATTACTAATAATTCTGTTACTAGTAACTGTTGTTAACAAATAAGTAAGCATCTACATACAGATGCTAAGAAAAATTTTACGTACTTTAATATCTTAAAATAGGACCTGTGCACGTACGAAATCCAGCTTTTGATAATCACTAAAATGTACAGTAATGAATAAAAATTATACAAATTATAGATATACATAACAGAGCAAAAACACGATGACCAAAACTTTATCTGTACCAGAATGACAAATTGTGTTAAATGTGTTGAGGATAGTGATGACAACAAGTTCTCTACCTCCGTATGAAGAAGACATTGTCCAACTTTATCCATGGTTCATACTTAACAAGAAATGTGTATAACTTGGCTGATTACACCAACAAATTTACAACGGAAATGTCTTGACACCAATAATTGGATACAAGATGTGACTGTCAGTGACACAGTCTTTTTGGCACAAATTAAAAAAAAAAAAAAAAAAGATCTCTTGGGTCGCTGACGGAAATCTCAGAATTCCCAATATCATGGTCATGGCTACATCCTCCTCGGTTCTAAAAGAGATTGACAAAAAGTTAGATCATCAAAAGTGGGAGGTCTTGTATCTTCGCCATTCCTTTAACAAGGGTGATTGCTAGATCAAGTGATTCAGGCAAAATTGAATTTTTCAATCGTCTGATTGAACACAAATCACATTTGTTCGATCGCCCGCCCCAACGTATCGTGTGGTAGTACAAAGAATTTCAGTCGGCTGACATATTAATCCAAGAAAGTCGAAAAGAATCCATTTCGTTCTAAAATGCATTCACTCGCGAAGACGATGGGATCGTGTCTACCTTTAGTGAATTTGTCATCTTTAATATGTTGCAATAAGACTAAGAAATTAAACTTTGGTTTAATGTAAAGGGCATCATCGTAATGCCAATATTATTTACGTTGTTCAAAACTTTTATTTTAACTAACTAAAACACATCCCACAATCAGTCTAAATGCCCATTATGTGTCTTGTTTAAAAGTCCAATAGACAGATCTTAAGTGCAAGGGTTAGCCAAACAGTTGGGAACGCCTTGACTAAATCACGCAGATAAATACCTCGTGCGTATTTACTCATCGATTTAAATCCCACCACTCCTGATTATTTTAAATTTCGTACCTGTTTCACCCTTAGTGCTAATAGGAGGTCCTGTCATTTGCAAATCATCTTAAGCATCTTTCTGAAGAAATAGACCATAGAAACATCCTACACTTCTCTTCTTTCTAACAGTATTCAACATGACATGCTTTCAATATCATCCTCCTGCCAAACTGATTGATGTACTTTATGGCATCAGTTGCCATAAAAAAAAATCCACAAATGCGTGCACATGTATCAGAAGCTAGTTTCAAGGAAGTGCTATGATCATTTACGTTGACATCACGTAAAATACTTCAAGCTATCATTCATATACCCCATCAAACCAAACGCTTTTACCTATACAGAAACATGCGCGTACTATATGCCTATACTGAAACATTCGAGTCTTATATATGCGTATTATGTGCCTATTATTATGTATATTTAATTTTTATGATGTGTTCTTGACCTTTCACTGTGACTGAGAGTAGAGTTCTAGCCTACCTGATTTCTGTAATTTTTTTAACAGATGTTTCCTTCGATCTGAGTTAAAGACCTAACCTTATTTACGAACTTAGAACGTTCTAGAAGCAAAATTGTTTACAATTTGATGGAATTTGCCAGTTAAAATGAACCTCATTCTGTGTATTTTATTGTATCGTAGGTCAAATGAAGTTAGTATATATAGAATGAGGCAAACGAATATTCATTCCACTTTTAAGTTCAGTCTGTGCAATTATTTACTGTTCTGTTCAGATAGAATTTGAGAGGAAACACTGATTTTAATTATTCTGTTAAAATTATAAAGTGCTCATTGAACTTGAACACTACTTTGTGATTATTGTGACGTACTTCAAAAACCTTCTGGATTATATCAATGTGATAAATCGAGATTATCAGTACATCAGCACATTCAAGATCATTTGAATTCATTTTAAACATTCTATACTTTCAAGCTTGTGATAGAACATTAAGGATTATGTTGGATATAATTCACAATATGTAAGTTCCTCTCAAATTTTCATTTTCTAACTTGGAGAAATACATTATTTGTTAATTTTAATAAACTTGCTAGTTTTGCTTCTTCTGTTACTTAGTTTAAGATTGTAGAGTCGTAACACTATAATGAAACAGCTGAGACTAATGAACGCATGACATTAGCGAAGAACACTCAGTGAATTACTTGAGTGCACGTGCGACAGTAAGTAGGTCAACTACGTGAATAAAACACACTTAACGAGAGTCAGAATGAATCCAAGTATACTCAATAGATAATGCTATACCTGTAATTTGTCAGTAGCCAATAGAATTCATAACATATTCACATCAAAATAGCATGCAAAGTCATCTTGACGCACACAAGGCAACGACAACATTGAGTGTTGATGACTTAATATAAAAAAAGTCCGAATGGTTTTTAATGCATCTTCTGTCGCCAAGACTGCTCGGCCTGTTTCAGAATAGCTACTTGCATATTTTGCTAGACCAGAGAGAATAAAATTCAAATTGTCGTTTTTCACGCTTTTCACGAAGACAGTGACAAAGTCTTTATTACAATCAGGTTGCGATACGCAACATAGGATGAAATACTAATATCTAATTTGCATGCGTGTACATAAGCCATGGACAATATATTTCTTTTTCTCACAATAAATGCAGTTTAACTCACACGTTGCCATAGCACACGATGATCAAAGTTGGACACCGTTTAAAAAAATAAAACAAAACAAACAAACAAAAAAAACAACGTACGCCAAATATTTTCCTAAGTTTTACGTGCTACATTCATACGTGATTACCAGTGTTTTACTGGTTAGAATTACGTAAGTTATTTTTCCTAAGTTTCCTTTACATTTTTACTTAACTTTACAGCAAGTACCAGGCAGCCGTAAGGGGCAAGTTTTTTTTCATAAGTATGTTTGTGAAGAGCTAATCACATAGAGAAAGTTTTTAGACGTGCCCTGACATTCTAGTATATACCGTATAGTGGGTCTTTCTCCAACAAAGCTATTTTAAGGCATATTATCAACTTTCTCTGTAACAACAAAATATGTAAACATTATTATGTGTATGGTATATTTTACTTTTTATTGATTAGCCCGAAAATTATAAACAAGCGAGCCATTAAATCGTCAATTTTAATGAAATTCTGTCCAAAAAGAACGGCAAAAGATTACCCTTGTATAAACGGTATGTCAGGATCAGGAAGTGCTGATATTCAAAGAGCTATTCTATCCAATGTGAATTAGAATATATTGATTTTAGTAAAGAGATAAATCAAGATGCGGAAAAGTCTAAAACAGTAGACTAAGTTTTTTGGGTTTTTTTTCGTAGCTTCTATTAAGTAAGTATAACATTTCCAGACCGGATGGTAATAAAAGCTGTCTTTTAATGTTGTTGTTGCTTTGGGTTTCATGCCATTTTTCAGCGCATGATAAGCCATACTTGGCGGTCAGAATAACTGGTGGAAGAACCCGGGACAACCCTGGTAAGAACCACCTACTCACGGGAAGCTAATAGCAAGCTTTCACGCATCCCCACCTTGGCCTAGCTCGAGACTCGATGGCAGTGAACGGTCAAGAATAGCGCTTTAGACCACTCGGCCACCCGGGGAATCATATTCTTTTAATAAATCCAACGAAGAAAAGAAAATCAAACAATTATTAATGTAAACGACGATCATGGTCATCAACGTCTGCATCAGCACCATAATGAGATCATCGTATCCTTATGAAACTGCAGTCTTTACATGTCGTGATAACTGTTAATAATAGGAATTCTTTAATGCAGACTGTGTGGTCCATAGATAAAATGAATACGTGTCAGCTAAAACAAAAAAAAAACTAATATTTATTAAGGAACATCTGTATTATTGAAGAATATTTAAAATGGTAGGTTCAAAAATCCCGCTTGGTATTATCCACAACATTTTTGTACAGTATTGACTGTAGATTGATATTGCACTAAATTTTATTTGTACTCGAATCGATAGGGAAATTGATAAACTAATCCTACCTTTTAATTTGCTGTCTCAATTGAATTTGCATATTTGTACAATGATTCCTCAGAGCTACAAATATTGCTGCATCTATGTAAACCTGGAGACTGCTCCGGTGGCCTAAGTGGTTAGAGAGTCCGCCTCAGATGCGGGAGGTCGCGGGTTCCAACCTCTGACGAGTCATACCAAAGACATAAAAATGGTACTGACAGCTACCTCGCTTGGCTCTCAACATTAAGAGGTTAGTGTTAGGACTGGTCGGCCTGGAGTCAGGATAATCTAACTGTGTGGGACATCATACTACATGTCTGCGATATGACTGAACAAATTGTTAAAGCTACTTTTAAAATCCAAATCAAACACACACACAGACACACACACACGCGCGCGCGCGTGAACCTGGAAATCATAAGCTGTCTCTGTATACATCGCGTAAAACGTTACCACAGAATGCGCAGTGCATGATATCAAAATTCGATTAAAATAATTCAAACTAGATGGCTGCTAACATAATTCTGGTAATACTAATAATCAAACAGCAGGATAATCACTCAAACAGTGGCAGAAAATTGCAGCAAGTCCATAGAATTACGATGTTTAAAAAAAGTGAAGGCTCTAATTATATTGATAGCTTAATTACATTGTCTTCAGCTTCCATTTCGAGCTTGTAGCTGTCTGCATAAGACTTGTGCTCTGCAAATGAGATACTGAAATTTGCAACTTATGCAGCTCAATAACTCTTTAATGATTGATATACTGTTAGAATTCGTATTCTGATTGTTTTTTAATTGTTTGTTTGTTTTGTATTCATTTCTTTATTTTGGTACTTATTTTTTTTTTATTGTATTCAGATGATTTATTGTTATATCATGCAATCTTCTACTGAAGGACATAAAGATGATGATGATGATGATGCCTAATTTACTGAACAGATTTAAATGTTTCAGTACAAGTGTAAGGGTGCAAATTTCTGTCGATCTATAAAGAGCACATTAATTTGGGCAGGTGAACGATTAATTAAATTTATGGGGACAGGTGCGTGTTTAAAGCGCTGTACTGCAAGGATTTTTAATGTCTGCCGCGAGAGTAAGTGATTCTTAATTAAGCCTTCGTTTATTTAACAGTCAGACAGACTGGAAGGAAAGGTTAACTTCGATCTTTGTATCGAAAATGTCAGAGTTGATATTTTCCAGAATCAGTTATTTGGAAATCTAAAGGTCAGGCGGACCGCAGTTTTGGCGCCTAGTTATAAAAGGCGGTAGATATATTTAATCTGGATTGGTTACGCTAAAATAAGGGGCGTGGTTCCCACATGAAATTTCTTGGTTTTAATATGCCCCATCGCAAACATTTAGTCAGTCTACGTTTTTCTGCAAGAGAAAAGCAAAATATAGGAGACTCCGAGTTTGAATTTAGAAGAAATTCTCTCGCAAAACAATTATCCAAGGTACGGGATGTCTGGAAAGTCGACGGACAATTTTGGCGGTAGAAGCGAGCAAAGCTTGAAAGCACAAGGTAGTTGCGTCAATCTCATGTAATCCGTTGATACCAATATAATCCGTTGATACCAATATAACGATTTGCTTGGATTTATTTGCTTATGTTTACATGAATTTATTTGTTTAAATTTCGTAGATCAATTTTCTTGATATGAGTACAACTGTGTTGAGTTCATCTATCTGAATCCGTACAATGATCTTCTTTACATAAGTTTAACGAATTGTTTCAATGTGTCGTCTTGATTGTTATAGGAAAATAGGTATTTTAAGAATTTCGTGCCTTACCTTAGTTGATGTGAGTTACGAGAATCCGTGTGAATTCACCGACCTTAGACTTGAGTGCGTATTGACTGAAATTAACGTTATTAAGCCATGAAGTGAGATTTCATGTATGCTAAAGACTTGAATGTGTGTATTCGCTGGAAATAACGTAGTTAAGCCATGTAATGAATTTCATTCATTCATTTGTGTAATTGAGACGAGAACGGAACTGTTATGTCTCGTGTGATGTTAATGTGAGCCAGTGTTGAACAAAACAACCGTTAGGAAGTACATTAATCTTATGAAACTAGGTTTGTTTATGGTCTGCCATATTTGGCTTGGCCAGATAGCCTTTGGTATCTGTTTGAATTCCGATAGGACGATATCTGACATAACGAGAGGAGAGTAATGATCTATTCCCAGTAGTATATCTGACAGAAGATGTAGGTTGCTTCTCTGTTTATTCTGAAATGGGAAATAGCTCCACTGACGTATCCACATACCTACTTATCCAAGTATCTACGTATCTACGTACTACCAACACAAAGTTCGAGGGCCGAAAGAGGCGAGACAATAGAGTTTGGAGAAGAAAAAAAGTGGAAAGGACCAAGAAGAACAGCCACTGTGAAGTTGGAATGAACCGAAAATAAGCAGGTTATGAAGTTGTACAAGGCAATGACTTCGATTGTTCACTCGATTCTATGATGAACCAATTCTATCATTTAAAACAGATCGGCTATTTTTATAAGTATATTTGTGTTTGAAATTCGGTGAATGATTCTTCCTAACGTAATGCATTATCACAGTTGTTTATGTAATTGATTAAATTGTTGTCTTTCATGTACGGGGGCTCGTGTCATTCTGTTTTATATATCTGCTCAGATCTCTATTTATTCCACCTATAAGTTTCACACTTTATATTAATATTTACTCGATCCGGACAACAACACCTAGGGTGATCACCCTCAAGATAACGATAACCCAATAAAGCGGACACCTTGTAAGAAGGTACAATCCGTCAATCAAATCAATCAATTCCAACCACCACCCACAACAAGTGTGTATAACGTCTCTTTTCATAATTTAATTCAATATTTATTTTTCAATTAGGCGTTTCAGACATCTCGAAACAGTAGTTCTTGGCTCTTTCTTTCATACAGTCTTAATATAATATTCGATCCACATGTGCACTTTTTCTTCAAGTGCGCTGATTTACAAAGGGAAATTTTCCACACACAAAAAAAAAAACAGAAAGAAGAACAAGAAAAATGCATCTTGTATGATATCCAAATGAGCACAATGATATTCAATTAACGGAAAGAAAATGCACTCTTTTGGGTGTTTAACTGCTGTTCAAAACAAAAAACTGAAATTATTTATTTTCAACGGAACATATATGCCTCGAGATCGACGATGATGAATATATGTGGTGCTTTCACTTATTTTGTATGTATTTATTTATTATTTCGGTTTTATTCAGGTAAAAATGCGAAAAAGCGAGTGGATGCAATAGACAGGAAGATAGAACTACTCATTGTTTATATGGATCCCAGTCTAATAATTCGACACATGAACCTAATAGTTCATCGAATTTTATTTCTTTGCATTAATGACTCACTAAATAAATGAAAAATTTTAAAACTACGTGTGATATAGTTAAAACATATTAATCAGTTATGGTCATTAACTTAACTTAATCCTACGTTGAGAGAATATGTGTCAGAGAGAGAGAGAGAGGATCATTTTGAGACGATCCCCCGATTTAATGAAATAGATCTACATCACTGTGTACAATACAATTTTATTACAAAGTTTGTCGAGTCTACAAACGGGACGAGTCTACAAACAGGGCGGGGGTGTTTAAGCACGAATGAAGTTTTCTTTAGATTTTGGTCTTACAATGCCAATAACTGAAGCAAAATTGAAATTAAAACCCAGCTGACATTGTATTCTTAGTATTGCAGTGAATATCATAGTTCAAAGGTTGTAGCTGACACAAAGAATTGCATCAAATGTCATATTTATCTTCTCGCCTATAACGGTGGACTCTGCTCAGGGTGTCCTTGGAAATGGCAAATATCATACATATTTCTAAATATTTTCACTTATTCAGCGTTAAAATGGATATATGCCCAAGTATTGTTGTATAATATCGGGTAGGTATAATAATTGCTTTTCATTGCTATTATACAGTTTCTTGGATGGCACATATTTTGTCGCAGATCGGTCCTTATGTTCCAGAACTGGTCATAAGTTCTTTTATTTTGTGAATGTTACAAAACTCTCATGACAGAGGATGAGAAACAGTCCATACTGTCATGTTTTATTCAATCTGCAAATGAATAAAAATAACGGCTATTAACAATGGTCAGCACTTTTGGACTTGCTTAGCTTGTTTAAATGGTCAGCAAAACGCTGACATCAGCCGACGGCGTAAATCTTGGATATGGCTGGGACTAGATGTGAAACAGCGACTCGGATTTACAATAAAACAAAAATATTAACCAAAACTTTAACAAGCTGTCGAAGCAGCCGAGACAAATTAAGCTTCTTCCGTAGAAAAGCATTTTGACAGTATGTTTTAAATGCAACATTGGATATGGTAGATACAGACATTTCGACAACGAGCTTTTAGCGGACAGACAAAAAATATATATGTACCTAATTTCATTTTGCATAGTATCAGCCACATCATGAATTTATTCGATGAAGAGTTCTTTTTTGTTTTTGTTATGCGCTTACGTCGTAATATGTGACAGTTTGTTAAATTTATATCAGGTGAAAATGTTGTCTCCATATCAAAGCCGAAAACGTTGACAGACAGCTGGAAACTATGCAAAAAATCTTACGTGTAATTCTTGTTTCCTTACGGGATTATTTGCATATAGCTACAGTCGCAATCCCTTATCAAAGCCAGTACTATACAATTTTTTTTTCACAACTTGCGGTTTGATATGTTGTTTTTGTGTCCACTCAAGTTTTGAACCATCAAGATATTTTTGAAAGAATTCACAAAACTGTATCACCTCTCGACTATGTTACATACCAAACCCATACTTCTGGATTAAATGTCATAGTCACAAATGTAGGTTAAATGCCATAGTAAGTAGTTTTCGTGTCTATCATAATTACATACATTACTGTAGAACCCCTAAAATTGTACCGTGTGCCTGGTGCAGTGTTTGTGCCCATGCTTACTCACACATAACCGCTCCGATGGCCTAGTGGTTAGAGCGTCCGCCTCGGATGCGGGAGGTCGTGGGTTCGATCCCCGGTCGAGTCATACCAAAGACTTACAAAAATGGTACTAACAGCTGCCTCGCTTGGCGCTCAGCATTAAGAGGTTAGTGTTAGGACTGGTCGGCCTGGTGTCAGGATAATGTGACTGAGTGGGTCATCATGCTACATGTCTGCGGCATGATGCCCCGGTGCTAGACATCACTATAAACTGCCACACTGCAGACATCGTAGTGATATGACTAAAAAATTGTTAAAGCTACGTTAAAAATCACACACACACACACACACACACACACACACACACACACACACACACACACACACACACACACACACACACACACACACACACACACACACAATACACTGTAAACCAATTTATCGGTAGGTCAGGTAATAGAACGTCGAACTCGCAATCCAAAGGTTGGTTGCTTCTGATATATCCTTGGCAAGGTCACTTGGCTTACATAATGTGTTAAAAGAGCTGCTAATCCAACCAACCAATTAAAAGCGCCTGCAGAGACTCGCTCGACAACCTGTAAATGTACACCGTCAACAGTTCAAGAGAATTATCATCTTCCTCCTCTAACCTTAGAGTAAATAGTCAAGTTCCTAGTTACGAACAATTCTATTAAGACCCTGGTCTATCTACAGCACCGAAAACACTACGTCTTATACTAAGTACATAGTGCACAATATATAACAAGACCCAGGAGTGGATCCGGGGAGAGGGGGCAGAGTCTGCGTACCTTCCGTCCCGTGTAAAATGAGCACGAAAGAACCGGAACGTTTCCTTAGAGCAAGTTTTCATTACAATTAGATGGTTAAAATTATACCCTAAAAGCACTTAAAATGCAGGGTTCCGTCCCAGTGAGTTCGCCTACCTATTTGCGTAACGCTACCCACCCCCATTATACTTCTGGGAATGCCTCTGCCTCTGAACTAAATTCCAATCATCATTGATAGACTCCATGTTGAAATAAGAAGATGCGCATGCGTATAAATTAAACATTGAACAGTCTTTTTTGTAATACGATAGAGAATGAATTTCATTTTCTATTCAAATACCAGTGTTACATGGGATACAGACACAAGTATAGGCCTCAATAATATTAGAGGCATCCAAACAAAGTCACATGTATAGATCTACTTTTAGTACTAATCAGCAGATATATCAAATTTAGGCTTTTATTTTAATTCTTTTTTTTTAATTCTTTTCAATTTCACAACAAATTATTTAGAGTCGGCACCAACATCCGTCAATAAATTTATTGAACATACTTTTTTTTTTTTTAAAAAGTTCCCTTTCTTAGCCAATCTCAATCAACTACCATAAAAATTATAAATCGATGCTTTTACAGTTGTTGCTTGAACTGTTTCGCTTTTCTGCTTTCTTTTTTATATGGTCGTATTTTTCCTTCTTTTCTTGTTTGTTGTTGTTGTTGTCTTCTCCAGTTCGTTAGCTCGTTTGTAGCAATTAACACATATTCAAAAATGATAACGATTCATAATCTGATGCATACGTCTAAAATTTTTATTACGATTCACATATTGTGTGATTTGAAGATATTTAATATTTTAACCAACTGCAAAATGCATAAATTATTCCTTTACTTAAATTTAAATTCACAAGGTAAAATGAAATAATTTAAAACTCTTTATCTGGCTAAACAAGCACGGTAGGGCAAATATTCACATCACAGGTATTAGACCTTCCATCATAACTGCACTCTAATCGGGGCCCCAGGTGGCCGACTGGTCTAAAGCGCTCACCTTTACAAATCACTGGCATCTCATCTCTGTGCGCGTAGGTTCGAAGCCAATGCATGTGAGAAAGCTTGCCAGTAGCTTCCCGTTGGTCGATGGTTATTACTGGATTTCCTCCCAGAGTCATACTGGCCGCTGTGAATTGCTTAAAGTACGCTGAAAAATGGCGTTAAACCCATAACAACAAAGCGCTATAATCCTAGTTAATCCCTCCCTCAAAAAGCCTGGTTAAAGTTTACACTGCCACTCCCGAGTAATCCCATTAACACTGATACATACATTTTGCCAGTGTGGCATGAAAGATACATATGCGTCAGGGAGTAATTATCATTAGATCACCCTATTCCACATTTGGGGAAAATCCGAACAATATGTAACACACACACACACACACACACACACACACACACACACACACACACACACACACACACACACACAGAAGGGTGTGGGTACGCTAGCAGAAACTCGGCAACTGCTGCTGATGGACAAACCCACCTTGGTGCTGCAGTAACTTGTCCTTGTCCCACAGTATGCCCTAGAAATGTAACATAAGACCGGTAGAAATCACTTTTACTTAAATTAACTACCAAATTTGTACCACTGAGTCTATCAAAGGATTTCTAGATGGTTTGCAAGTAATCTTTCCAGGCGTAGATACAGATGATGACGTCATCAATGTAAGCGTCACAATTACCTAGACCAGATGTATCATGTTCATTAAACGTTGAAAAGTACAAGGCGAACCTTTCATCCCAAATGGCATCACCTTATATTGATAAAGTCCGTCTGGAGTTGCGAATGCCGAAATTTCCATTGCCCTTTCCGTGAGTTGAATTTGCCAAAATGGTTTGAAAACGTAAATTTGGTGACATATTTTGCATTTCCAAATTTGTCAATGCAGTCGTCGACTTTTAGTAATGGAAATGAATTTGTTTTGGTGATACTGTTCACTTTTCTATAGTCTGTGCACATGCGGAAAGTATTATTTGGTTTCGGCACAACAATATATGGTGAGCTCCAGTCACTTTTACTTGGTGCTATGAAATTATTCTCCTAAAAATGCTGAATTTCTCTTTCCAAATATTCCTGTCTGAGAGGGTTCAAACTGTACGGATGCTGTTTTACAGGTGTGAAATCTACAATGTCAAAGTTATGGTAGATTTTATTTGTTCGTGTACAAACATCTGGAAGCAAGTGCTCATATTCAGATAATAGCTGGTTTAGTTCACACTTTTCTTGTAGCTGCAGATGTGAAAGATTCTGGCCTTAATTATTCATCATTTCTGAATTCTGAAGATTGGTTACACGAAAGTAACTACAGTCCGATTGCATTCCATCATTTAAATCCTCATTGTGTTGGACATGTGCAACTAAACTAACCGCAGGATTAACAGGGCTATCTCTATGAACATACTCCTTTAACATATTTTAATATGACAAAGTTCTTTTTGTTCATGTCTCCAAGGAGTGTTATGATATAAATTAAGTCACTAACATTCTTTTCAACTGCATGAGTAACATAATACCTCGCCTGCAGAGGATTTTGCCTGTTTGGGTAGGAGATACAGAACTCTATCACCGGGCTAATAAAAGAAACACCTTTCCTTTCTATTTTTGTCATACCTTAATTTCAATTTTGACTGAGTAGAGTGAAGATTAATTCTTGCAACTTCACAAGCCTTTGACAACTTATATTTGAAGTCAGAAACATAGTCAAGATGATGATTTTCTTAATCTTCATTTGAATAAAGTTTCTCTTTTTATGACTTCAAGAGTCTACGGACAGTATGTCCAAAAACTAGTTGCAAGGGACTAAATCTCTAAAGCTTCTTTAACTGATTCCCTAACACTAAACATCAGTAAATGAACACGTTTGTCCTTACCTTACCCGGTACCAAAGTAATATGACCGAATTATATTTCTCATATGACATAGGAAAAAAAACTTTGACAGCTCGCTGACCACTCGTCGCATGCAGGTACCTAAAGTGGCCTTCATTTCCTCATTAGGACCCGGGGCCCGAGTGGCCGAGTGTTCTAAAGCGCTCACCGTTACGGATCACTGCCATCTCAACTCTGCGTGGGTTCGAGTCTCAGGCTCGGCCAATGTGGGTACGTGAGAAAGCTTGCCAGTAACTTCTCGTGGATCGGTGGTTCTTTCCGGGGTTTTCCCTGTTCTTCCTCCACCATTTATAATGGCCGCCATGTAGAGCCTAGAACCTATCTTGCGCTGAAAAATTGCGTTAAACCCTATAACAATAACATAAGAATCATAAGGACCCCGTTTTCAACAAATTCACAAACAGGTACTTATGTGGCTTCAGTTTCGATAATGACCATTCAGAAAGAAGGAGATCTCAGAACTTTGTTTCTGTTCGACAATGAGTGATTGCCCTTTGTCACCCTGATCAGAATAAACAGAATGAGTAGTGAAAAAGGTTCACCGTGATCAATAGCGAAAGTGACCTCATCAAAAGTCTGACCAATAAATGTGTCACCTAAAGGAGTAATTTCGTGATACACATCATTCTCAAGAGCTTTCATCGCCATGGCTCTAATAACTGCATAATCAGGATATAAATCCGTGATTTCATTTTGAATAGGGTTGACCTTCTGATCCAAACAAAGCTTGTCCGTCACAAGTGGATTAACAACAACCTTATCTAATAAATGAATACCCTCCATGGGTTAAGATATCTCTGTTCCGACTGTCAAGGGTCCTGAGACCAAGTTTGCTGACAAACTTACAAAATGAGAGGAAGCCGCACTTTACTCCCTGAATAAGAACACTTTCATTTGAAGAAGACGTCTCAGACAAAGGCAAAGTGCCTGATAATAAAAGACTGAGAAGCTCATGTGTCCCTTAAAAGTTTAATAGGATAGGATTTGCAGAATTACTAACAAGTGATACAAAATCTTTCGACATCAATGGTTCATAATTCTCCATAATACAATTAGACTGAGGTTTATTTGACCTCACAAACATATTGCATTCAATACATGACCGTGACAGTGACCTCTTAGAAATAAGAGCATTTGGAATAGTTCTGTCTTGATTCTGTTGCTTATTTTTTCAATCTATAGCAATCCGAAATAACGTGCCCTTTCTTCTTGCAACAGGTGCACGTAGGAAGAGTTAAGGATTTCTGATCAATCTTATCAGAAACTTGATTCCTAATAGTTGTGGCAGAATGATATTTGGATGTATGTGACTGATATGCCGAGTTGAAGAGTTACTGACAAAAAAGCTTCTGATTCAAGAAATAATCATCAGCTGTACGAGCAGCATTTTCAAGTTTCGACCTTTTGCTCATCAAGGTGGGTCTTGACGTCATTGTTGACTCAATTCTTTAACTCTTCAATTAATATGAGCTGTTGGGGATTTTGTAGTCTTGACCAACTTTCCTGGCTGATACGTGGGGTATCAAATAATTGTTTTTTTTTTTCTCTTACAAGTTCGACATGGGTCTGTCCAGTTTCTTTTTTTTTTTCAGTTCCTAAACCTTTGTCGATATGCTTCAGGTACTAACTCATAACCCTTTAAGATACATTCCTTGCCAAATCATAGTCAGAATTGTGCTGATGGTGAAGTATAGACTCTTCACGAGCTTTGCCAGTAAGTACACTTTGTAATAATAGAGTCCAATGCTCTGTTGGCCACTTCAAATTTCAGCTACTTTTTCAAAATGAGGAAATACTTCTTTTTCTTTAAAAGGGGATACTAACTTAATATATTTGGTTACAACAAAAACTGAACTTGTGCGTAAAGAGAGGGGTGTCTCCATCAGCCAGGTCTAATTCTTTTAATCTAAAATTCTCTTTCTTCCTTTTCTCTTTCTCCCCTCTCTTATTTTTCTGTCTGCCTTTTTATTAGTCCTTTTATTAGTCCATCTTCTTTTTCCCTTTCTCGCTCTATTTCCTCTTTCTGCAATTGCAATAATCTTACTTCTTTTTGTAACAGTTTTTGTCTCTCTTTCCTCTTTCAACAGCTGCAAAATCTTTCTTCTTTTTGAAGCTGCATTTGTCTCTCTTTCCTCTTCTCCAATTGCATTTGTCTCTCTATCTCTTTCCTCTTCCGACAATTGCATTTGTCTCCTTCTCTTTCTGAAGCTGAGGCTTTCTTAACTTTATTTCCATCTTGTGTTTTAATTTCAATTGTATTACTTTCGTCTCAGAGCCAGGTAGAAACTTACTAATCAAACCCAAAGTACTTTTATCCAAAAATTTCTTTTCCAGCAAATAATGCACAAAAGTACTTTTTATTTCAAGCCTCATGAAAAAAAGCCTTCGCCTCTGAGAGATCATATTTTCAAGCAAGCTGGAGTAATTCATCTTTTCCAAGGACTCTAAGCTTTCCTCGATAGGTTTTAAAATAAATTTCTCCACTTTAGATGATATTGTGGAAATTTGTTGGTTTCACAATTGATTTCTCAAATGTGTGACATGATACCTTGGACTTAAAAAATTCCGAAACAAAGTGAATTCACATTTCAAAAAGAAAGTTTCTTTGAATATTTTAGAGAAATTTGTATTCCTTGGACGAGCCCCAAATTAACCTGTTACGACTTTAGGGTCTTTAATTAAGTAGCAGAAAAGAAAGAAAACTTGAAAGTTTTGTAAAATTCAAAATATAATAAATCCCTATAATAAAAAGTGAAAATTTAAGAATTTACAGTGTTGTTAATTAATTACCAAATACTCCTAAAAGTTCAATCACAAGTCCAAATATATAAAGTAACACTAAATAAGTTCCAATATTTAATGTGTTGATGTGCCTGTAGTCTCGAACGTGGTAATATGGCGTGGAGTGTGATGATGTACTAACAGTCTTTTGATGTATCACAATAATATAGTCCAAAATTCTCCTTGTATGAATTTACAATAATTCAAAATTAATGATTCTATCGAAGATTCTTATTGACGAGCGTTATGTATTTCTAGTAAATAATAATTTGAATAAATAATTTCATCCAAATAAAAAAATGAACACAACAATAAGATTGATTCTGCTTCAAGATGTCAAGGCAAAATGAGTAATTTTTTTTATAATATAGCCCTCTACATGACCTAGGTTGCAATTAATATTTTCTGAAAATACTCTGACCTTTAATGAAAACTTTCCAGAAGTTTCTAGAGTTAGACTCAAGGCTGTATCTTTAACTTAAATTCATATAAACATGTTTACATTAATAATGATTGAATATTTAATCTACAATCATTGAGAAAATGTTCGCTATGTACTCTGTTGTTTTACAAAATAAATGTTCCGGGTCAGGTACACAGTGAACTTGATTTTGGACAAAGACAGTACAAAATACAGATATACATAACATACAGTCATTAAGAGGAGCCAACAAATCATGCAGATTCAAAAACATAACAGCTTTTACGGAAAATCAACTCGATCTGAGACTGTAAATGCCTCGATGGACCATACTGGGCCTTCTAACTACAACGGTGCATACAGATACTGAACAAAATTGTTTCCTAGGGAATCTAATATAGGTGGTTGTGCAACTGATTAATGCGTAACGGTGATAGTCCCAAGCCTAAACGCCTCAGATGGTATTAACCCCAAAACGCGTGTGATTTCATTATTTAGTGCTTGTATGACTGAAGAAAGTCGTGTTACCCACTCACGGGGTCGAGCAATCTGAGAGACCTCATCGGGTATTCATGCGCGTACTGATGCCTTACTAATCGTTCTCGAACAAGCACCTTATTGATTGTTAACAAAACAGCAACGCCTCGGAGAAATTATTTACCCGGATCGACCTGTAACAGCATATTAGTGGCGGACGTGCATAAATACGTTTAAGCGCATATGCGACACTTGCTAATCGGTAGACGTCAACCGCTCGACCTCCTTGAATCTGATGGCGACGTTTACAATGTTTAACGCGTTATCCGATCATGCGGGAGAAGCAAAATATCGGCCTAATGAACTTGCTCAGGTGCCCTCACATCAAACCATCCACGGAAAATCTTTCTTGATGCGGTTAGGTAAATTTGCCACTTGTTTGGACAATCCCGCTCGAGTAATTTCATGGGTTCAAAGGTAACTTTTGCCGCGCTTGCTAACATTGGAATGGCTGCTTCACCCTTCCATTAACGTCTTGGACCGAAGTTTATTGTGGAGAAAGTCCGCTCTGAAACTACGAATTTTATTCGTGCTTGTTTGTTATATCTATATAGTTTACCTTCAGTGAATTGACCTTGTCCGCCTCCAAGTGAAATCTTAACCTTCATATCTTCTTTGATGATCCATCTGGCAATTCTTTCAGAAAGTGTAGGACTGGCCGTGTTTAAATCATGGATGTGATCAAGATCAGCACGTTGACGTGCAGGGATATCATTTGATGCTTGGTAGGGGAAATCGGTAACATGCAACATCAACGCGGTTAACATATGCTTCTCCGGTCTTCGGTTGATTGTTAGAATCAGGTTGTACATCCAGTTGTGTACCAAGTGAACAAATAATTGTATCAGGGGTGTGCTCTTCACCAACATATTTACTCCACGGTGTCCCCGGCAGGTTCGTCAATGACCGCAAGCAACTTATTTTAATAAATTTGAATGTTTGTGCTGCACATCTGACACAAGTTCTAGCGATCGCAGCTTGACAATTGCGTCTTGGAGCCCGCTTTGGATTTACATAACGTGTTTTCATGCGGTATCATACACAATATGAAGACATGAATGCGTCATACAGCAAGTGACATTCAACATGACATCATGAAAATAGAAAAAAAAAATGTTTTTATTGTCATTTACTTCTCTGCGTAGACAAAGCCCAGACCACTCAAGCACGGTGAAATATCTCCACCTCAGTTCGCGCGTTAATCACGAGAGCAAATAGTATCCAGTGTGTTTGTAAAGAGCATTCCCTTTAGAAATGTAAGCGGCGATAGCACTGACACTGCATACACAAAGACGGAATTATCTACACCTACGGTGGTAGCGATTTGACGGTGTTGGTTTTATTGTTTACGCGACCAGAGGCTATAGAAATCCCAAACTTAATATTTGTATTTCCCAAAAATAATGATAATTACATAGTTTTACACCAGATGATTTTTGCCATGCAAAAATCTTTCACACTGGCGTTAAAAATATTGTAACTGCCCCATAGCGTATGCACTTACTTGTGACGATCGAGATAAAAGAAGTCAAATCATGGGGTATAGAAGGTGTTGGCCTGTCTCAGCTACTAAAATCGAAAACCCCCTTTGTGATACTACTTTTTTACAGCATTTTGTGGAAGAAATTGTGCAAACATATTGTCAGATGGTATATACTGATCTGTCGGTTGAATGACGTTTTAAATATGAGACCTTTATATAAACATGAACATCGGTATGTGAGTGTGTGCGACTGGCAGCGTGAGAACGTGGCATTTGTACATAGTGTCATATTTCGCGCGTGGTCGCTATGACAGGTTGAACTAAATGCTGAGTAACAGGCTTCGAAGCAAGGTACTCGTGTTTCTCTTCTGCCAATAATAGTTTGTAATCATAAAAAGAATAGATTTTAATTTATTTTAATTAAATTACCCAGGACATGCAGGATTGAACATTGTTTGTCTGGGAATATCAAATTCATTTCCTTCTGGAGTGCAGTAGTCTAAATTCTCCTTTGGTATATGATTACTGTTAGAAATGTAGTCAGATTGCATTAAAATTTCGCGCTGTGGATCAATTTTGGGAACCCATTTAATTCTAACTAGTAGAAATAACAAAGACGTACATTGTGAGGAAATTAAAAATTCAGAATGGTTAGTGCATTTATTTCCATTGTTATTTTACACCATGTCGCTTGCATGCTCTTTGTTCGAGGGACCCCAGCTGCATAACCCGTATGGCTTGCATTATGAATCAAAACAGTTTCACAAAACAGAAAATTACAAAAGCAGCTTGGGTGTGAGATCCCATTTCGACAGCAGAAAATAAAGCTTCTTCGTCACATTGGTAAATTGTTTGGCTCTTGTTTTTCTCCAAAATCCATCTTCTTCAGTTACATTGTTTTGTTTGTTTGTTTTTTTAAATTTAGTCTTGAACTGGCTTGTGAAACTGAACTTCTGTGAGAGAGAGAGATTCGGGAAAACCCATGGCCTTAATACGCCACTTTTACATTCTTGTTGCTATTTTTACAGCTTATATGAGAAGAACGTGCCCCATAGGTGGTAATCCGGGTGGTGAAGATAGAATAGACATCATTGGGGGGGGGGGGCTTAGCGAGGTCCGGAATCGACTGTAAGAAAGTTGAACCCTCAGAAGTCTGACGGAACGAACTTTATTGAAATCATTGATATAAGAAATTACATTCTATATATAGAAATATATTTACACAAATTTTACATTTTAGATATAAAAATGCTTATAAAATTACAATATTCCTTCAAGCTTACCAACTTTATACGTTTCTGGAATTTCTCTCTTTTAGAATATAATGTACATAGTTAAATATCGGATAAATTGACGATAGCCAGAATGCTTAAAAATTCTATATTTCAGACTAATACAACAATAAAAACTCGTTCATATTTTCCCATATAAATGCAGTAATCTATAATTACTACATGATTCTGACAGTGTACAGTTAATGGAGAAAAAATGAGCTGATAATAAGTATAAAAAAACGAGCACTTTAGAAACTTATTTAATACTGTCAGGCGTAAAAAAGATTAAAAACTGATAATGCTTCTATAAAAAGCCTCAAGTTGGTGGTTAATTCCAAAGAAGCAGGAGTATCACAGTTAATTACATCCCTTGCAAACGTTTCTAATAAAGGTTCCAATTAATTCCAAAGGAATTTGCAAGATTGCAATTATTCTTGCACATATGTAAGATTTTATGTGTTTATTTGATGTCAGTGCAAAGTGTGACAAAGATAAATATTTTTGACACAAAGATAATTTTAACATTCGTCTTGCTGTAGTCCTCCACTATTTCTCAGATGAGGAATCTGTTCAACATCTACTGGGTAGGGAATTTCCAAACGGTGTCGGTTTAGAATTTTAGATGAACCCAGATACTAAGACATTTCAAAATGTCTGCTCGCCGTTCTCTGAATCTGCAATGCGTCGATTCTTAGTGATAAGATTGATTTTCAAATTATTTGATGTTGGAAGACATTTGATGATAGAAATTTTCTTTGTCCCGAGCTTTTATTTGCTATTATTGTCTTCCATATAACTTATTTGTATTTCTCAAAGATAATAATGATTTTTCAAAATACGTTTATTTAGGTCCAGGACCTTGCGTTTGATTTGAGCAAATAATTGTCTGGTACGATGCTTGTTCAGTTGTAACGCATTTTATCAACTATTCGTATTTCTTGTTAACGAGTAAACTGTTTTGATTAAGTGGAATTTTTTGGCAGTTCTACATTCTTTACCGAACCTTGGTATGTCTACTGTCTTTTGTTGGATACATACACGTAAAAGATCAATCTGCATTCGTAACGAAAGTTCAGCTGATTTCAAAGACTCTATTATCTATAGAATCCTTTTTATTTATACTTGCCTGCACCGTATTCAAGCATTAGGAGGCTCTATCAATATTTTTAATGCAGATTTGGATTGTGTCTGCGATCTACTTTATAAGTATTTCTCATTTCATTATACTCAAGCACTGAAACGGACTTCCGGTTAACTGAAAATTGCAATGCATTATGTGATCCGGTAATAATGGGTAAAGCTTATGGCTAAATTGTTTATCAAAGAAAAACCCGGCGATAAGATGTAATGTGCAATACTTACAGCTTTATTAATAAGGTAGTATTTAACATAAATCTTTGTGATTATCATGCTTGACATTATTTCGTTGTTTGGGTAAAAATTATACATTTGTGGGCGTGATAACACATTTAATACCAATGCTTGTGATCTTAAGTAATTAGTTTCGCCTATGTTCTTAAAGACCATCATCAAGGCGTAAAGGTCTCAACAAATCGGGATTAGGCGCTTGAACAATGCCAATGATGTAAACCTCTTTAATTGGTAACAATCCTGAGTATCGCCCGAGGGAAGCCCTTGTTGCTGGGTGACCCTGATCTTGCCGTACAAAACTGGGTCCGTAAAGGTCTAATGAATGCTGGTGTAATAAGTACATTTATTGTGATGGCAGATGATGACGGAATTGTTACAAAATTCGCTAAACTTAAACTTGAAAGATACAGACAGTGGATATATACATTCAGATCATGTCTCATTAGGACCTGAAAACATCTGCCCTTAAGTGAAGTCGCTAGGTGGTGTACAGACGACAGAAAAGCAGCGCTTTGGAGAGTCCTGATTGGGGTTTGAGAAAGCGGTACTAATCTGCAGATTTTATATTTAGCAGTTAGCTGATATGTGCAAAAACGTATTTATAAATGGGAATAATATGTGCCTTGGGAAATAAACAAGATCGCGGACATTAAGTAAATCTCCATTTAATACTATACATCAGGTAGAGTCATTTACAACCATACACAAGTTTTCCTGTTCATGAAAATTTTGCATTCGTATTGTAATCAATTAATTCAGTGTTCCTCATCATTCATGTACTTATCCTAATGTAAATTTCACATCTTCAGCAATATAGATAGCCATGGTAAGTAAGAAACAGGTGATGCCTTTCCATTGTATATGACGGAGGAAGGGGTGGAGGGGAATGTCAGTTTGGTAGATATTTTGTTGTGGATTTAAGTTACGTCACCCATGAAAATCACGAAACCTGAAACCCAGCGAAGTTAAGGTGCTTCGCAGTATACATGCCAAATATGCAATAACTTATTTCTAAACTTACTTTTTGTGATTGGTCAAGACTAACTAGTTTTAATTGTTACATATAATTGTTACATGATTTCATTCTCACTAACACATGACTAAACCGTTACCAATCACAGGATTATCCAACAAAGAATCTACATCAACAATTATATCATTTAAACAGCATGAGTTGCATTCAAGTAAAGTAGTCACCAACTAAACACAAACAAAATTGTGTCATTCAGTTTTGCTATTTTCTGATTCCAAATCAAAGAAAATGTTTTATGACACCCATCGAAAGACACAGTGGGTCCCCAAAATTGCATTGTCGTTTATCCTTAAAAAAAGAACTACAAAAAATCGATACCAACGTGCATGGTCTGGGTCACTTCTTAAACGTTTGATATATTTTGATGCGATTTGTGTTAGTACAGCTCCATACCTTCTGCGAAACTGAGGCCTTATTTTGGTTATAGTTATATAGCCTGTGCTTTTAGCACTAGTCAGTCAATTTCGTTTCAACGAGACTGGTCATATTCATATTAACTGACAAAATAACTGAACTCTCGTAGATCTACCACAGTTTGAAACCAATCACAATCACAATGGGATATTTTCTCTATTGATCTCAAATTTGGTACTTGGTTTAATGATCTAAATATCGGGAAAGACATGAAGTGTCGTATGCTTTGGATGTTTTATTGCCCTTATCAAAACTCCGGGATTAAACAGTTTTCAAAACGCAGAGGAGAGTATTGGGATAGTCTTTGGGGGCAAGGTAGACTTCTGACTCGGAGAAAAGTGTCTTTTCCATGGGGAAATGTTCTTGGAAATGAAATTACCCTTAAGAGATAAACCGTTTTGAAAGCCCACCTAGGGGAAAATTGAGTTTCTAGCCCACCTTGGGGAAAATTGAGTTTCTAGCACCAGTAATTGGGGTTATGCCATTAATAGTAATTTGTTATTTTACAAAATTTCTGTACACTTGAGAAATCTTTGTTCAACTTTTTCAAGTTCCTACTTGGTTGATGTTAACGATGCATGGAGAGAAAACAGTTACGACTATCTTTACCAGACTGATTAACGTTTTACCTGTAAGTCTGCGTGGAAAGAAGTGTGTGTGTGTGTGTGTGTGTGTGTGTGTGTGTGTGTTTTAACGTAATCTTACTCATATTACTACGACGTCTGCAATGTGGCAGTTTATACTGATGTCTGGCACAGGACATCATGCCGCAGACATGTGGCATCATGTCCCACCGAGTCACATTATCCTGACACCAGGCCGACCAGTCCTAACACTAACCTCTTAATGCTGAGCGCCAGGCGAGGCATCTGCTTGTACCATTGTTATAAGTGTTTAGTATGGCTCTGCCGAGGTTCGAACCTGCGACCTCCAGCATCAGAGGCGGACGCTCTAACTACTTAGGCCATCAGAGTGGTGTGTGGATAGAAGTGTAGCAGGAGCATATATTTTATAATTTTATATATTAATGCTTTAATTAGGCAGAAGTGGGTATTTCATTATTTTATGTAATTAATGTTCATTGATGAGTGAAATAAAGTCATCAATTGTAATTATTGTGTTATTCTCATTTGAAACATATTTAACCATTTAGGCAACCTTGAACCAGGATTACCTGTTCGAGTTTTGTTCACTCTGAGCAATGAAGCTACTCTGATTGCTGTTCATGCTGAGTTGTTCTATTGTATGACAAGTGGTAAGTAACTTTCTGATTGGTCAGTTTGCTCCTTGTCTGTATAAACAACATAGCATGAACAGCATATTAGTGGTGGTCATTCCATTGAAGCTTCTGAACGGTACTGGTCATGGGATTGATGTAAGAAAGTGCCTGATGATTCTTTTGCTTCGAGGAAAATGTGACTTGACCTTTGTCCTATATGATAAGGTAAAAAGATTTATAATACAGTTAATGTAACAGTTTTGTTTCTATGTACTATGTATATTTATCTGAACTGTATGTTAATATGTTTTGGTACCTTTAATAGGTTATCAACCTGCATATTCTTTTCTGAGCCTATCATTCTGTCCATACGCTTGTCTGTCTCTCTGTCTGCTCTCTACTTCTTTTGCTCTACACACTGATTCTTTTATGTTTAGGTTTATTTGGTCCATTATCTCTCTAGATGAATACTTAATAAATATATAGGGTAGTAAGTCATTCGTATTGAATGTACTGTAAACTGAATAAATGTATACATGCAGAACAATAATGCACTGATGACGGTATTGTTATTTATAGTTGTAGTAAATGTACTTTAATTGTATTTGCAGGGCGTAAGAAAGCAGGAGAAATGTATTTATCTCTATTTACCAACCTCGTGCATAATAAACCCAATTTCTTATAACAAATACTGGACTTGTATTTTCTATTGTGTGAGTAGAAGGCAAGTGCTGTAACAAGAACTGTCTTCCAATTCAAATAATTTTTGCCAGTTGATTACCTCTAATAGCTAAGATACTCCTTAATTTTGGTGAATGCGAGACTCAAATTAAAAATCATGATCAGTAGAACAGGACATGTAAAGCCTTACCCTCATGTACGTGAGCAGGCAAAAACTGTTTCCCAAAACTGGAGAGTAGCTATTCATACAGAAATTTATTGATATCGGCAGCAAGTGGCTAATAAACGTTCCACAGATTAAGGCTCCCGTCGCCTCCCCATCCTCCACCCCCGTTTCGATTCAGTTCCGATTCGTAAAAGAAGAAAGGCTGGGAATACATTAAGCCAGCGAGATCATGATTTATCCTACTGAATGATCCTATTTAAACCCTGTACATTTTATCAGGAATTATATGTTCTTCGTCAGAAACTGTGAATATTCCCATCAGGAACAAATCAAAAATTGTAACGATACAGCATATGGGTTTACTGTCCCCACACCCCGTCTTCCACACTCTCTGTACACTCCTTGTCCGACGCCATCCTCGTACTCCTTGTCCCGCACCCTCCACATTCTCTTTGTTACATACACTCCCCACACTCCTTGGCCCAAAGCATCCCCACGTTCTAGGCCCTATATCTTCCCCCACCCTTTTAATACACGCTCCAGTTAGAGATTACTTTATTTAAGCAAAGGATTGATGAAAAAATCCAATAAAAAGAACATTTCAAATGTTATTGAAAATTAAGAAAATATCAACTCGTGTTATTACACCCGTTACATCTTATAAAGTTTGACAAAAAAAAGATATTTCTTGGGTATTATTACATACCCATTTAATCTTACATGGCTGATCAGGCATTCGATACATACGTTCAGTCCGTTGTTCCGTATCGCACACCTAAAATTTCCGTGTCGCACACCCAGCTTGGAACTACTTTTACAACTTTAAATATTAAGTAATAATCCACTCATAAAATATCCAGAATGGTTTACTACTATTTTTTAATTATTTATAAATGGAAATACACGTTTACTAATTGTAAGAAATACAGTAATATTTGGTGAAAATGACCGCTTTTGTCGATGGGTATAATGGGAGAGTACCGTTAAGTAGCAACGGGCCGAGAAATCAGAGTTAGTTGAAAAGGGCTACAATATGAGAGAGAGAGAAAGGGGGGGGGGGGAATAGGCTACTTTGCCGCTGAAATCTTGAACTTAATTTTTTTGAAAATCCAGAAAGATAGAAAGAGAGACCTCAGAGTCATGTCCAGATTTAAGACGTGGTTAAAAAGTACTCACATTTGGAGAAAAACTTTATTCCATGTTTGATTCCCAAGAGACAATCCACAATGTAAATCATTTAAAATTTAAAGGGTAGCTAAAATCCATTTAGCTTCAGAGTTTCAAAACAATAGTCAGCGGAATTGTTTTCAGAAGTGTTATATATATTTCATTTAATTATTTGTTTGTTAAGTTTTAAATTTTTTTAATTCCATTACATGTTATTGTAATGTAACTTTATTTACTGGATTTGATATTGCCCAGAAATTCAGTTCATTTCTGTTTGACCTGTTACTTTTTGGGTAAACAACTAATAATAGAAACACTGTATCTTGTTTCTGACCTTAATTAAGAACCAGTGGCAATTTTGGTAAACAACTTTTAAAAAAAAAATTTTTAATTCTTTCTCGAGTAAGATTCGTTAAGTGGAATCAATGCCACACCTGGACTACGTGACATCAAGCATGTGTCTATTATTACAAACTTCTAATTTTTCTAGAAGGTTGACCCTCATCCGGGAATCTGTTTTGCGTCTTAAATTAGTGTATAACTGTTGTCTTGATAGAAGATAGTTCAGTCGGGCTTAAAACACTTGAGATGTCAAGTTACATTATGTTTTGACCAGTTTGAGTTGAAATTTTATTTTATGGATTTCAATTAATTCTTTTCTCTGGAAATACATAAATGCTTCTACAAAATTCTTGGACAAAGACATTCACTGAAATAATTTATTCGGAATTCAAAAGTGGAATATTTTCTGTGATTCAACAAGGAACTGTTGACACAACTGCACTTTGCAGACTACAACGGACGTCATCGCCCTCCATTTTGGATTTCATCGAGACTCGAACTCAGATTCATTCAGGACTTTTAATAATAGGACTTCTACTTTTAATTCTTGGATTATTTTTGGGTTCCATTCTTAAAACCGTAAGTTCTTTTTCCTCATTGTTTTACTTGGTATTCTAGGGAAATAAATTATTTGTTAAATTTTACAAAGCTTGTTGTCTTCACTCTTTTCTGTTACTTTTTGTAAGAGCCTAGACTCGTAACAGAAGAAAATTTTTAACTGGAGGGACTTAAAATAATTTCTTTTAATTTTGTCTAGTAAATCTAAGGACAAAACAGACAAACATGTGCTACAAAAGTAGATTTGTCACAGAAAGCAGTAGTTGTTTTGATTGTAACGCAAATTTAGAATAATTACATCTTGTAACACTTGTGCTGAAGCCGAGGTTGCGTATATGTGCATGATGGAGGACTGGATCAAGTGAAGTAACCAAAAATAGACGGAGATGCAATTAGGATCACGCTGCCAGTGGATGTGTACATGTGGGTATTCCAGCGATATAACTTTATAAAAACAAACTTCATCATAGAAGAATACACATGGAACTAAGGCCGTGTTTATTCTCTGCTTCATTAATGGGATTCAGGAAATGTTTTTGAGCCTTTTTCATTGATACTCTGTGGATCATCTGAACCTTGTGATTGACTGATATTCATCCTGTGCTTATATAGACTGATATTTATGTGTTTTGACTCATTAGGATACTGCATAATTTGTTTGTTCATTTAACCTGGACCAAATTATTCTGTGATGAAGTAGGTAAGAATGGTTATCATCAGTGCAAGTTGAATTAATTTGTATTTATTACAGATACGTCTATGAATAATTGAACTTGCTATGTATTTTTGTTTTTTGTTTGGGGTTTTTTTTTTTTGTGCCTTTATATCTTAAGTCCATAATACAGCAACCCATTGTAACAGATACTCATATTAATGGAATTTCCTTCCTAAACTTTAATTTTGTTGCCATTCATTTATTTCCTTAGTACAGTTTTAGGAAATATGTTACTTTGGAAATTTCTTTTACATCTTAAAATCTGCATTATACCAGAGTTAGAATATAGGTAGTTCTGGTTCACTTGATTCTACTAGAACCTATTTTCCCATAGACTGTATTTTTCCAATGGTACAATATTCACTATTGATGACACAAAATAGTTCTTACAGAGTGATCCTTATTTTTGCAATATTCTTGCTTAACTGGCCCTATAGCTATTTTTTTTGGACCTGACATTTCTTGAATTCTGAAAGTTGTGGTAAATTTACTCAAATTACACTCAGTTATTACCCAATAGAGGACGAAGATATTTCTACATGGAGTTGTACGCTGGAAGATTTGTGGAACAAAGCCGTTCAAGAAGGGTTAGTGAAGACCAGTGAGACAAATGATATGCTAAGGACTATACTGCGGACAGGACTTAAACAGGTACTTAAAGATGTGTCTGGCCATAAGTTTGACTCACTCAAGATATTTGACGAATTGAGAGTAGCTATTCGTCGTATTGAATCTCAACACAAGCAAGGGGAAGATGAGCTAAAACGCAACAAGAGAACTACCCATCTTAATATGGCATCAACTTCAACCACATGACAAACAAAGAGCTTAGTGAATTGAGGGATCTCGTCCAGCTGCTGTCACATGAAGTGAAGATGCTTAAGGTGCATTCAGCATCACACGTATCCAACAACCAGCAACAGTATAGGAATCAATTTAGAGCAAATATAACTGATGAGAGGAGAGGCCGAATATGCTGGCGCTGCGGGCAAATCGGACATATTGCTTCTGCTCGTCGTGTTCGACTGGACCATTCGAAACGGGATTTAAACTTCACGAGGCCTATGGCTGGAGCAAGCAGTAGGCTTTCCAAGGGGTTGCCCCAAGAAGTATAAAGGAACTGACATGATAGAGCTAGTAGGACAAGCTAATAAAGGTTTCTGTTGGCATCAATAGTATGAGTAAATTCACTGACTGATACCGGATCGACCGTATCAACAGTTAGCCAGACAGTTTATAACAAAAATTTGAAGACGACTCCGAGTGAGCCCATTAGACCTTTTGAATGTTGAATGTGCGAATGGAGAGAAGTTACCATATAATGGCTACATAAGGGTTGAAATTCTGCCAAATATGGAAAGACAACGTTGTCTAATGCTAGTCGTGCCATACAGCAGCTACAGTAGTCGCGTTCCTGTGTTGCTAGGAACAAACTGCCTAAGGCATGCTTTAGAGGAATGCAAAAGTACGCATGGAATAAGATTGCTACAGACAGCTCGATTGCCAACTCCCTGGTATTTGACAGTCAGATGTTTGACCTTGCGAGAAAAGGAGTTAGCAAAGAGAAACTTTTGTCTAGGTGCTTTGAAGAGCGCAGTCACATGATAGTATTGTGGAAAGCAATAGCAATGTGATATTGCGAATCTTCGTTGATAAAGAGGTACCTTATCATTCAACATGTGCTCTGCTTCAGAATTCAGTGATGTCCACAGTAAATGAAGACTTAGATATTTCTTCAGGTCTGGTGACTTACAACTACGCGGGGAATGGTCTGATAGAAGTTCATGTGTCAAACGTGACTGCCAGGCAATTAGTATTCCGCCTAGAGATATTTTGAGTGAGTTGTAACCAGTGTTTGCGTGGCTGATATCCCAGCAGATGTGGTTTGAAGGAAGCGAGTAGATAACCTTCTCAGTCAGATGGACGTCACTTCGGATAAACTGTCCAAAGATGATTTACAAAAAGGAAGAGCTTATAAAGAAATTTGAAGACATCTTTTCCAGAAGTGAAACAGATTTGGGATTTACAGCAGCTGTAAAGCATCTCATCAATCTGATCGACGAAACACCTTTTAAACAAAGATACTGTCGGATACCCCCTTCCATGTACAGTGAGGTGAAAGATCACCTTCACCAGTTAACTTACTAGCGGAGTGATTCGTAAACCACATAGTCCTTGAGCCAGCAATGTTGTTTTATTGAGGAAGAAGGATGGAAAACTTCGCCTGTGCGTTGATTTTCGGTAGTTGAATAAGATGACAATCAAGGATTCCAATGCCTTGCCCAGGATTGAAGATATCTTGGACTGTTTGGCTGCATCTAAATATTTTAGTGCTGGATATGAAGTCGGGGTATCATCAAATTGAATTAGATGAATCTCATAAGGAGTGGACCACCTTTACAGTGGGTCCACCAGGTTTCTACGAGTTTGAGAGACTACCCATGAGGTTTTGCAATGCACCAACTACTTACCAGAAATTAATGGAAGAGTGACTGGGAAATATGCATCTGACCATCTGCGTGATCTATCTAAATGATATAATTTTCGGTAAAATCTTTGAAGAACATTTCAAAATCTGGAGAAGGTCCTAACAAGGTTTAGGAAGTGTGGTTTGAAGTTATCCCCAAACAAGTGCCAATTCTTCAAGGAAAGAGTCATATATGTCGGCCATGTTGTATCAGAGGCAGGTGTTGAGGCAGATCCAGTCAAGATTGAGAAGATCATAAACTGGCCGGTTCCACACAGCCATGAGGAAATGAAGCAATTCCTTGGATTTGTTGCTTATTACCGCAAGTTTGTGAAGAACTTGTCGAAGATAGCTAGATCAGAATTAATGCCAAGCACTCCGAACAAAGCGGGTAATCGTCAGAAGAAAATTCAACACAGACCGTGGAAGTGGGGACCGGAACGGGAGGAAGCCTTTCAACAGCTGAATGATGCTCTCTTCACCACCTATTCTAGGCTACGTTGACATTGGGCAATCATTCGAGCTGCACACAGATTCCAGTCAATACGGCCTTGGTGCAGTTCTGTATCAGATTCAAGATGGCATCAAGCGAGTAATCAGCTTTACCAGCAGAGGATTAAGAAAAAGTGAGCGAAATTATTCAGCGCATAGACTAGAATTTCTGGTATTAAAGGGGACAATCACTGAGAAATTTAATGAATACTTTTATGGACAGTACTTTACTGTGTACACTGACAACAATCCGCTCACGTATATTCTTACATAAGCCAAACTGGATGCCATTGGGCTTCGATGGTTAGCTGTTCTAGCTGCTTACAACTTTTACATCATTTACAGACCCGGATCGAGGAAATCGGATGCGGACGGTCTATATCGATTGCCATGTCTAGAGAGCAGGATTAGCACCAAGGATATGAAGACTATTACCAAAGAGACTTTACATGCTCGCTGTAATTTAGCTAATGCCCAACTATTTCTTGAAAGTCTTTGTCTGTCTGCAGATGTTGTTGATGACGTTGACTCTGGTTCTGGAACTGCCGCAATGACAGAGAGAGATTGGAGAGTTGCTCAATCCAAGGATCCTGTTATAAGGGAACTGATAAAGCATGTACGAGACAAAGCAAAGCCTAATCGACAGTCCCTACCTACTGGAAGAGATCATTTAGCATTGTTTCGGACCTTTGACAATTTATGCCTGCGAAGAGGTGTTCTGTACAGGAGGACAAGTGCTAATGATCATAATCAACTATAGCTGGTACTTCCCATGTCTCACCGTGAGGAAGCTATGCACTACTTGCATGATGATTGCGGTCATTAAGGCTGAGACAGGACACTTTCTATCCTGAGGGATAGATTCTATTGGCCGCGCATGGCAAAATATATGGAAATATGGATCCAAAAATGCCGTCGTTGCATGCTTAGAAAATCGTCAAAGGATGTGCGAGCACCACTCGTCAACATAGTGACCACACAGTCTTTGGATCTCGTTTGCATCGAATTTCTGACTCTTGAGATGTCCAAAGGAGGCTACCATAATATACTGGTTATTACAAATCATTTTGCCAGGTATGCACAGGTCATTCCGACAAGAAACCAGACAGCCAGGACTACAGCTGAGGCTCTGTTTAATGGTTTTATAGTGCATTATGGTATGCCTCAGCGTTTACATATAGACCAGGGTGCAAACTTTGAAAGCAAGGTCATCAAGGAATTACGTCAAATTACTGGAATAAAAAAGTCTTGCACGACACCCTATCATCCAATGGGCAATGGTGTGTGTGAGCGATGGAATAGGACACTGCTAGATATGTTAGGAACTCTCAACCCAGATCAGAAAAGGGATTGTACAAGCTATTTAGGACCATTTGTTCATGCATATAATTGCACTCGTCACGAGTCTACAGGCCAGACGCCATTCTTTCTGATGTTTGGAAGAGAGCCACGTCTACCTATTGACCTCGCATTTGGATTAGACAAAGGTAGTGGATCGGTCAATTTGTCCATTTATATTAAATCTCTTCGGAACCGATTGGAAGAATCGTACAAACTAGCCACATATCTTGCGGGAAAATCTCAAGAAAAACAGAAGAGGGCATATGACAAGAAAGCAGGAGCTGAAACTCTTCAGCCTGGTGATAGGGTTCTTGTGAAGATTGTGGCATTTGATGGAAAACACAAAATTGCTGGTAGCTGGGAGACTAATATTTACATTGTACAATCCCAACCAAACCCGGATATTCCAGTTTACATTGTACGATCGGAAGAGGGCAAAGGACCCAAACGCACACACTTCATAGAAATTTGCTGCTTCCTATTGGCGCCTTGCCAATTCAGTCGGCGCATAGTAATCGTAAGCAAGAGAAACAAGCTTTCAAGTCCGCGACATCGAAGACTAGAAATTCACCCAAGAATAATTTCAGGGAAATAGATTCAGACCAGGAGGAAAAGAACTCTATATTGCTTTATCTTCCAATAGATAACGAAATGATTGGTGTATCTGGTAGTTCTGAAACGGCAGATACGGGAGATATGTCTGTCAGGAACAGCATTGAAGATGATTTACCCGGCGAAAATTCAATTGCAGACTCTTCCAGTGAGAGTCTTAGAGTGAATGATGAAACCTCTTCAAACCAAGATGATGGTAATCCCAGTGTGGGAGGAGAGTTGGTTTCAGATAGTGCAGTTGATGATAATGAGCAGAGTGGTCATACTGCTGAACAGTTTGGATCTAGGAATCCAGAAGACACCGTGATCAACATTGATAATGACTCTGCATTACCAGGTTACACCAGAGTTGAGAGCCCCGGTAACGTAGTAGTTACTGATCAGTTACGAACAGAGAAGAGTTCCTTGCCTGTTACAGCACCACGACGTTCTAGTCGAGTGACGAAAGCATCTTCATGGACAACATCTGGAGACTATGTGATGTCCCAAGCCGTTAATGAGCCAGACATGCTAACAAAAGTCCGTATCCTCCAGTCATTGCACACAAATGGAGTTTTTAACAGTATGCCTGAAACTATTTCCAAAGCCATACTTTCCATCATGGTGGATATCCCTAAATGATGAGGACATCATTTAAAATGTGTGGTGGGAAGTGTGTAGCAGGAGGATATATTTTATAATTTTATATATTCATGTTTTAATTAGGCAGAAGTGGGTATTTCATTATTTTATGTAATTAATGTTCATTGATGAGTGAAATAAAGTCATCAATTGTAATTATTGTGTTATTCTCATTTGAAACATATTTAGCCATTTAGGCAACCTTGAACCAGGATTACCTGTTCGAGTTTTGTTCACTCTGAGCAATGAAGCTACTCTGATTGCTGTTCATGCTGAGTTGTTCTATTGTATGACAAGTGGTAAGTAACTTTCTGATTGGTCAGTTTGCTCCTTGTCTGTATAAACAACATAGCATGAACAGCATATTAGTGGTGGTCATTCCATTGAAGCTTCTGAACGGTACTGGTCATGGGATTGATGTAAGAAAGTGCCTGATGATTCTTCTGCTTCGAGGAAAATGTGACTTGACCTTTGTCCTATATGATAAGGTAAAAAGATTTATAATACAGTTAATGTAACAGTTTTGTTTCTATGTACTATGTATATTTATCTGAACTGTATGTTAATATGTTTTGGTACCTTTAATAGGTTATCAACCTGCATATTCTTTTCTGAGCCTATCATTCTGTCCATACGCTTGTCTGTCTCTCTGTCTGCTCTCTACTTCTTTTGCTCTACACACTGATTCTTTTATGTTTAGGTTTATTTGGTCCATTATCTCTCTAGATGAATACTTAATAAATATATAGGGTAGTAAGTCATTCGTATTGAATGTACTGTAAACTGAATAAATGTATACATGCAGAACAATAATGCACTGATGACGGTATTGTTATTTATAGTTGTAGTAAATGTACTTTAATTGTATTTGCAGGGCGTAAGAAAGCAGGAGAAATGTATTTATCTCTATTTACCAACCTCGTGCATAATAAACCCAATTTCTTATAACAAATACTGGACTTGTATTTTCTATTGTGTGAGTAGAAGGCAAGTGCTGTAACAAGAACTGTCTTCCAATTCAAATAATTTTTGCCAGTTGATTACCTCTAATAGCTAAGATACTCCTTAATTTTGGTGAATGCGAGACTCAAATTAAAAATCATGATCAGTAGAACAGGACATGTAAAGCCTTACCCTCATGTACGTGAGCAGGCAAAAACTGTTTCCCAAAACTGGAGAGTAGCTATTCATACAGAAATTTATTGATATCGGCAGCAAGTGGCTAATAAACGTTCCACAGATTAAGGCTCCCGTCGCCTCCCCACCCTCCACCCCCGTTTCGATTCAGTTCCGATTCGTAAAAGAAGAAAGGCTGGGAATACATTAAGCCAGCGAGATCATGATTTATCCTACTGAATGATCCTATTTAAACCCTGTACATTTTATCAGGAATTATATGTTCTTCGTCAGAAACTGTGAATATTCCCATCAGGAACAAATCAAAAATTGTAACGATACAGCATATGGGTTTACTGTCCCCACACCCCGTCTTCCACACTCTCTGTACACTCCTTGTCCGACGCCATCCTCGTACTCCTTGTCCCGCACCCTCCACATTCTCTTTGTTACATACACTCCCCACACTCCTTGGCCCAAAGCATCCCCACGTTCTAGGCCCTATATCTTCCCCCACCCTTTTAATACACGCTCCAGTTAGAGATTACTTTATTTAAGCAAAGGATTGATGAAAAAATCCAATAAAAAGAACATTTCAAATGTTATTGAAAATTAAGAAAATATCAACTCGTGTTATTACACCCGTTACATCTTATAAAGTTTGACAAAAAAAAGATATTTCTTGGGTATTATTACATACCCATTTAATCTTACATGGCTGATCAGGCATTCGATACATACGTTCAGTCCGTTGTTCCGTATCGCACACCTAAAATTTCCGTGTCGCACACCCAGCTTGGAACTACTTTTACAACTTTAAATATTAAATAATAATCCACTCATAAAATATCCAGAATGGTTTACTACTATTTTTTAATTATTTATAAATGGAAATACACGTTTACTAATTGTAAGAAATACAGTAATATTTGGTGAAAATGACCGCTTTTGTCGATGGGTATAATGGGAGAGTACCGTTAAGTAGCAACGGAGCAGCAGGGAGGGTGAACAGACCATTTATGATGGAAACCTTATTTATGAAAAATAAACCTTCCTACGAAAAATGAAATCTCAAGGTCACCCTCCCTGCTGCTATAATTAACCAAAGATTTTATCCAGACCTATACGATATCTAGATCTTGGGTCATGTAAATTTATCGTTATGAATCCGAAGGGAACAGCATGTGCTTTTGAAAAGAAGTTTTTCAACTTAATCATGTCCATGTCCCCTGAACACCAAGTATAATAAATATTTTGTAAAGTATAATTATCTACTCCATTAAACACGATTAAGATATTACAATTATCTCTGATCACTTTTGGAATTTGTGTGTATTTCTGAGTTAAATAAATCACGCCTGTATTTTTGTGACGGCCTCGCGAAAATATCCGAGCTGGATTTGATTGTTTGTCCAGCATTACATCATCGTATACTACGAGATTATTGATACATCCATCAAGATCGTCTATGGATGGAGCTTCATCGATATCGGTAATAAAATCAATAACATTATTATCAGTACACGTCAGCGACTTTGCATTTTCATTAAAAGTACTTCGTAACATCGTTGATCATCATCAGATGGTGCTATTAAATATAATTTATCCCACTTGAGCCATCTAATTATCAGATTAAGTAATAATTGCATTTACCAGACTCAGATGGGCCAAGTATAATTGCTCTGATGGAATTTGGTAGCGCCGGATGATGTTTGACTGGCTCTTGTTTTCGTGTCGCTGAGAAGTCAATTGTATCCATATAATAATAATATGGATTTATATTGTGTTCGATGTAGAGCACCCACCCATACCAGTGGATTAACAACAATAATAACAAAAAATAACAGATGCGCACTTACAGGCAAGTGTGTGAAATGTGGTACAAAAAAATATAAATTTATTTCATCGACAAAGACAGGTGGAGATATCGCTGCTTCGTTAGGTAAATTACCAGGAGCTCCATGGGCAAAGTATCCTGGTGAAAAACAATTACCTGGATATAATTATTGTGGTCCAGGAACCCGACTTGATATTCGACTTGACGAACGAGATCAACCAAGACCTGGAGAGTATCCAATAAAAGCGATTGATCAAGCATGTCACGTTCATGATGTCGCGTATAAAAATCCAAATTTACAACAACGACATATTGCAGATGTAAAGCTGATTCACGCATTAAATTCCATAAAAAAATAAATCTCTAGAAAAACTTGCTAGCTTCCTAGTAAAATCTGCTATGAAAGGTAAACTAGTGCTAGGAGCTGGTAATTAATCATAGATAACTATTATAATGGAATCTGTTTATTATAGCCCAAGAGGATATTGGAGAGGCAAAGCAGCAATTAGTAAACTTGCTGAAGTAGCAAAAGTCTCACGTGCTGTTGCTGCAGCGTGGTTAGCATGACAGGCAATATGGCAAATTTATCTACCACCACCTAAAAAAATTCAGTATGCACATTTTGATATCAGTACTCCCAATGAAGTTCATCAAGCAGATATTTTGTTTTTACCACATGATACCATTAAAATTGGTAGACGTCAATCACGCACATACAAATACGCGTTAACTGTCGTTGACGATGCAAGTAGATATAAAGAAGCAGAACCACTGTCAACAAAAACAGCAACTGAAGTTGCATCTGCGTTTGTACGAATTTATCAACGAGGATCCGGACCACAAGGTGGTCTACGATGGCCACAGTTATTACAGGTTGATCCTGGCAAAGAATTTCTTGGTGCAGTATCATCGTTGATGAAAAATCATAACGTTAAAATCAGACGAGGACACACTGAAATTCATCGTGATCAGGCAATCGTTGAACGATCTAATCGAACACTTGCTGAGCGGTTATTTGGATATCAATATGCAAAGGAAATATCCACTGACTTTAAGTCCGGGGAGAGATCTCTTGAATTGGTTGCAAGGTTACCAAGTATGATAGCTGCATTAAATAATGAAATTACTCGTGCAACTTCTATGAAACCTTCTAATGCGATTACAAAAAAATATATACCAATACGCCGACGTGAATCTTCCTCTCAACCAGTACTAGGTAATGTGACCGTAAGATATTTATATGAACCTGGTGAACTTGAAGGAGGTAAAAAAAAGAGCAACTGATCCTATCTGGAGTGTAACCACACACAAAATTTCCAGCGTGGTAAGGTCCACAGGTAGACCTGCAATCTACAGATTAGATTTAACTGCTCCTCAGCGTGGATTTGTACGCGAACAATTACAAATAATAACTAAAGACGCACAATTACCACCGCGTTCACTTTTGTAAACTTGCACAAGGGCGTTCAGCGCCCCGACGTCGATTACATTCAAGACAGGTCTAGCATCACATTTTCGCGTGTGTGACCAAGACTACTATCAATTCTATCAACGGTAAATTGTCTTGGATTATTATTTGAATACTGCCACAACATTACTGCGTTACAATTCGCACAACGATTATTCTGTCGTTGTTTTAGTGTTATAATAAATTCAGCATCCTTATCAAAGTCGTGATTATCTTTTTTTTGTCACATTGCTTATAGCTCGCTAATTTTTTCTTGATGTCGACAAAGTTGTTAGCGATTTCTTCGGTTGTTACGCAATCCATGATAACCCTGTGTAGTTGATATTCTTCTGACTCGAGATACTGCAAGATAAACTAAATTTGACCACTCAATACGATCTTCGACAATCCAAATATTTGTATCAGTAATAGTTAATCCCTGTGACGAGTGAATCGTTATAGCGCATCCTAACGTCCACGGCGATTTATTCATGCTCAACGCGCTCTCAACAACATCAACAACAACTAAAACAATCATTTAGCACAAAATTTTGTATTCCACCACCAGGAATCTCAACATCAACATTCTGTCGTCGAGTGTCTGCTGGGCGATAACATAATGGTACAGGTAGATTTGAAAATTTTTCTTTATGTAACGTAAATAATTGTTGTTGAAGTGTATCGCGAATTATTTTTCTACTTGAAACTATCAAATCAGCAGGTCTCCATAAATCCCACAAATCATTCATAGGAGTTTCTGGATTACTTTACGCATTATCTCACACTGTATTTTATCTGGCTGTAGTCTTATTAACTTTTAAAACTCTTTCAGTGATTTATCAATAGCTCTATGGTCATTAGTTATTTCTTCGTAATAATCTACAAATGTTTTCAGCCACTCATGTGGAGATGATCCAATAAAAGGTGGCGGTTGACCATGATCGCCACACATTATCACAGCAGTATTCTTCAATAACAGTCAATCAAGAAACATTTTTAATACCTCCAGCGACACCGTGCATATCTCGTCCCATATGATAGTTTTAGGAATGTATTTCTCACCCATCCGCGATGGAGTCCATGTGTCTCCGCACCATCTGAAGAAACTATGGTATGTACATGATTTTACTCCTCGTTCTTTTATTTCCCTCGCGAGTTTGTGTCGGTGTCAAAACAATCATATCAGAACAATTATTAAATAATTCAATCGCGCGTGTTGTTTTACCTTAACCACCACACCCATTAAGATAAACGGTTTTATGTCTAGCCACAGGATCATATACAGATGGCAACAACGCAGTTGTCGATGACAATTCTGATATCTGATTATTTTTGTAATATATTTCTTTAATTTCAACGTCGGCAGATTCAGAATAACTAAGTATATCTTCATGTTTTATTCTCCATTCGCCCCATGATGCATGATTGTTAATATGCAATTGTTTTAACAAATCCGCATATTTTTTATTTATATAAAATGAATCTGTTGCGACTCTGACTGCAATCAGATGAAATCTGTTTATCATCGATAATAGATTTATCGAAACGAACGCGAGCATCGAAGATCTTAAATGAGTAAACTGCGATGACTCGCCATCAGTATAACTCACAATTGTACCTAATTTACTTCCGTCTGATAAATAAGCATTACCTCGACTTATAAATGTGTTTTTCTCCGTTGTATCAGCAATTATAAAATCGAGTTCAGCATCGTCCATAATTAATCTTGTACAATGTCGTTTACGATCATATGATCCTCCTTGCGTAAAGTTACCGATTATTTTTCTGCCGAGATCTTTTGCAAGTTTCTCATCGTGTTTTTTCCTACATTTACGTATATTATTAGTAATTTTAACAATATCATCTTCGTTAAGATCAGGAAAATCTCTCCTAGCATCATTAATATTAAATATATCCGGTTCTGGCAACCAAACTTTCTGCACGCGGTATGATATAATTGCTTCATTTACTTTTAACGATATTAAAATTCCAGCATCAAGCATGTAATGTAATAGTACTATTGGAGCCCAACATTTTTCTGAAAAATGTCTTCCAAATCACGCATAAACAATCGGATGGAGAGCCCCGTAAAACTCGAACGACTCAATATACAGGCGAATCCGGTTAAGTCAAAATCTGGTAAGCCATAACACCGTTGTTAACAAAACCAACTCGATCACCAATTCCATATGCATTATTATCTGCTTGTAAGAGTCTACCTTCTATTTCGATAAATGCTTCAGAGGGCAAGAGATATCTACTTGTATCCTCTATTTGTAATTCAATTCTTTCACGCTGATCTGGCTGTCGTGCGTCATGAGAATAATATTGATAATCGCGCACAGATTCATCTTTGAGAACTGGTGCATCCATGTCAAATGCGGGATCAGATATACGTTTGAACATCTTTATTATATTTATTATCGTCTAATAGAACGCGTTTGCGTTCTAAGACCACTTCCTGCTATCAGACTAGCGGTTATATTTTTTTCTTTTTCTGACATTGGTACACCAGCTAACTCTGCAAGTTTTTGATTAGCAGCTTGATTTATTATTTTACTAACATTTGCTGGCATCACCTCAGTGCTGGCCAGTTTCACTGTGGAGTGCTTTGCACTCTGCTGAGGTTTTCGTCGTATTAATCGTGCTAGTCTATCCTTGATTGCTGAGAATGCTTTGCTTGCAATATCACCAACAGCGCCGATACCTTTTTCACAAACAAAGTCAATAGCTTTCATTCCCAGTTGCTTTGCAAGCGGTATTGCTTTTGGGGCTATCCTTCTAAATAGACCCTGAACAACATCACCTAGTCCATCTCCGTAGATCGTTTTGTATACTGGTAATCGTGAAATTATTACCCTGACCATGGTTGGTCTGCGTTGAGTATTATATATGATCATCTTATTATAGTCATTGCATCTAATTACATACTCAATCACTGTGTTAATCAGAGGCGATTTCAATAATAAGGGACCGATATACATTAATATCCATGATACCGCCTGTAAATAATCGTTGACAAATATCAGCTGCTTCATTAATTATTTCTGGGGAATTATTACCAGCTCGTTTTCCTCCAATGAGGATTTCTAGTCTTTCAACATCAGCAAGAACGTTATTGGGACAAGTAATAAGACCACTTCCTATACCACTTCCAGTGGCACCGGGAGCGTCTTGAAATTCTTCTTCACTTGGTTTCGGTGGTGCTTTTTTACTTGGTTTCGATGGTGTTTTTGGTGATTCTGGATATTCACGAAGTGATTGCTCAAATGGTTTTTGTTGTTTTCGTATTTTTTGTTGTTGTTCTAGTGATAATTGTATAAACAAATTATAAGCACTTATTGTACTAAGAAATTCCTGATAATATGGATCATCATCTCGGGCCTGACTAAGATTATACTTTATGCGAAATATCCATTTATACCAAGGTTCACGACTCATAGTTTTATAAGCATATTTAGGTTTTAAAAATTGTCTTCGATTATTATAGCCTTCCACAGCAATCTCAGATATTTTTTCTACATTTTTAGTCGCTTTAATATCAGTAATAGCATTTTCTAAAAATTTGTCACTTATATCAACTTTTTCCTTCGCTTCTTCTTCTATTTCTTCTGGTTCTGGTTCTTCTATACGATCTTTTATATCACCTATTTCAACACGAGCTTGGTCAATACCTTCAAGTATTTCTTGCGTTTTTTGAGCATCAGCTATCTGACCTGGAAGCTCGCGTAAAATCCTTTTTGTTTTCTTTGTTCTTTCTGCTATCTTTCCAGTTGCTTCAGCGGTTTTCTCTAATACAGGAAGAAGACCTTTAGTTGTTTCTGTAATAGGTTTAAATAATTGTTTTGTATCCTCTGCAAATTCAACTTGAGATTCCTGACGTGATTGTAGTTGTTGCTTGACAGCATCACGGACGGGTAAATATTTCTTAATTGCATCTAGTCGCTCTCGAGCTAATCTAGTTGTGTGAGATTCTCCTATCATTATTGATATAACAATAATGATTTAATTATAGCAGCAGGGAGGGTGAACGACCAGCGTTGAGTGACCAGCACGTAAACACACCATAAAATAAAAACGCGCGTCAGATGATGTAACAAAATGAGCTAACCCAATCAGAGAAATCTCATGGCCTGACAGAGGTTTTAGTTTAACATTATTGACCTTGAGATTTCATTTTTCGTAGGAAGGTTTATTTTTCATAAATAAGGTCTCCATCATAAATGGTCTGTTCACCCTCCCTGCTGCTAACGGGCCGAGAAATTAGAGTTAGTTGAAAAGGACTACAATATGAGAGAAAGAGAGGGGGGAGGGAGGGAGTAGGCTACTTTGCCGCTGAAATCTTGAATAGAATTTTTTGAAAATCCAGAAAGACAGAAAGAGAGACTCATAGTCATGTTCAGATTCAGGCGTGGTTAAAAAGTACCCACATTTGGAGAAAAACTTTACTCCATGTTTGATTCCCAAGAGACAATCCACAATGTAAATCATCTAAACTTTAAAGGGTAGTTAAAATCCATTTAGCTTCAGAGTTTCAAAAATATAGTCAGTGGAATTATTGTTTTAAGGAGCAAGTTTAACTGGAGGGACTTAATAATTTCTTTTAATTTTGTCTAGTAAATCTAAGGACAAAACAAACATGTGCAACAAAAGTAGACTTGTCACAGAATGCAACAGTTGTTTTGATTGTAACGCTGATTTAGAATAATTACATCTTGTAACAATGTGTTGAGATTTTTTTCATTACTGGGTCACACTGAACGAACTGTATGTATTAAATTCTTGCGACTGTTTGAAGAAGAAAATAAAGAGCAGAAAACGTAGCAATATTGCAACATTGTTTAGAATTTACTAGTGAATTATATCCAAATGAATATTAAAAATCCAGTCCGCATGTTGAGAGGCCAAATCTTCGATTTCTTAGAATTATATGCCTTAAAATAAACGCCTAATGAATGCATCAACAATTTCTTGCATTAAATGAAAACATAAACATAGTTTGTAAATACATGAACGTTCTATATAAACTTGAATGTATTTAATTACTGTTTGAGAATTTCCCCTGAAATTCGCTTGGAGGTAGAGTGTCTATTCAGTAAGTAGAGTGTAAGGAAAAGGTCCCTTTACTGGTGTAAATTTTATGTTCCATTGAGAAGTAAGGGAAAAAATCGACTTGCCTGTGACTGCAGATTAAATCCATTCATATGCCCCGTACAACACTGGTAAAAAAAATTCAAAGCTAATCAACATATTTGCAATATAGACATACTGATGACGCAACGACGCAACTCCACATTAGATTTTTAAACCTAGCACCAATACAAATATGGGTATGGCTTCTACAATATCTTTCATAAAACGACATATGCATAATTCAGTCTTTCTAAAGTATACATTACAAAATTTTAAAAGAATGTGTGAATAAAAAGGGGATATGTAATAAATACAAAACCGCAAAAGTGTTTTGTTCCGTGTCTAAGGAAAAAGAACTCGTTCGATACGGCGTGCGAATATAGTCTGGGCCTGACGGCCTCGACATACCTACGTCGTATCAAACTCGTTTTTTTCCCGCTCGCTCGGAACAAAAGACGGTGTAGTTTTGTCGATTTCCAGCTGTTAATGTGTTTTACTATCGACAAATATTTGTACACGTAGAAATAAGACGATACGTATCCAAAACGTACAGGTATAAATCGATTTTGATACATAATCATTTACTAATTATGACATAATAAATCAACTTTTCAGTGGTAGAGTAAAATAAGTTCAGTCCACCTCGACGTATCAGTAGCATTCATAAACCTTTTGGACCCGTCCATTCCAAACTCTTCATATTTTATATTATAATGCACTTATTCCTCAATTATTCGATGATAATTTACATCGGATATATTTACTTATTAACATTTGAAGAAAAATAAACAGCATAAAATTGTTTTAATTCCTGCACGTCAATTTGGAGTGAAATTTGCTAGATAACATTTGACATCTCCGTAAATTGTCGGTTTATTTAGAAACGATATCAAAATTAGATGGCAGAAACTTAGGGGGAAAAAACTATATTTCTGATTCAACTTTGTTTCAGGGTACAGAAAATTGCTCCGTAAAGACAGGGCGTGTTTCAAGGTGCAAAAAGTGGCTTCTTACAGCTGGTGGCATCCAGGTGACTCAAAAGCATAGAAGCGGACTATAAATAGTGTGAATCATTAGATTCACGGGCTACATAAAAGTAATATGTGGTCCAGGAATCAGAATCAAGGGAAAAATACTAGTTTTATTTACCTGTAATTTCGTGGAACATTCTTCATGCGCTACGATGTATAATCTGGATTGCTATCTCTTTATACATTGATGACTTAGAATTCGAAAATGCTGATCAGAAGGAAGTACTTTGCAATTAGCATTGTCCTAGTTGCCGTAATAATGGTATATCTGTGGCTGGGTTATACGTTATTCGAAGAGCCAAACGACCTTATACATGAGCATGCCGATAACAAATATAACTTTTTCACTGAGTGTCCTGAACTTTTGCCACCACAAAACTTCCCAGACGAACAAAACTGGCTTCCAGTAGAAAACGAAAAAATAATGTTTGTTTTCTCGGCCTATTACGACGAGATTGATGGGAAACCATACGTTCGTTTAATCGGCCTCGGACAGGATGGATTTCAAATCTTCTGCCATTTATGGTTTAGAACAACACGTTCAAAACGTATTTTTCTCAAAATAATGAAGGGTAGCTCAACACTGATAGCAGATGAATCTTCTAAAAGGTAAAATGAGTCAACACTAATCTCTTTTTGTATTGTAACTATACCTTTCGTATATATTTCTCTGAAGTGTTCCAACAAATTGATAATTGATCCACAGAATGGTTATAACTATCCTTAAATTAACTGCTTAACCATACTTTGTTTGATTTGGTCCTGTAATCGGTACGATAAACACTGCCGACTTTTTTTCAATATGACTTCCCAAAATACGGTTTTCTGAGACCATTTAAGATATCCGTAAACTCCCTGACGTCGATATCTATACCATTAGGATCATGACCAGAAATATTTGCTATGTAGTTGTCAAAATGGGCCTTGATATTTTCAGAATCTTGAAGAAATGCAGCAGCCTGTTATGGATCTCATTTACACCTAACATTATAATCAGCGTTCACGCAATGAGAACTAAACGTGCTGCATCTTAACATAAACTAATGGTGAATGATCAATGGTTATTGTAATACTGTGAACATGAAAGTCGCAAGGTAATATAGCAATGCTAAAAAAAAAATGTATGGTCTTTAACACGACGTCCACGTTAATCCGTGTAGGTTAATTTATCAATATCACGATCCCTAAATAGCTTGCTTTTACCTGTTCTCAGTCCAGTTGCTTTACACAAATCAAGCAAACAGCTACAAAATGCATGTGTACCTCTGTCGATAGAAACTCTTAAATCATCATTCTCAGTATCAAAATCGGCATGATTTGCTATAGGAACAGAAGCATCATTTGCAATAAAACAGGGTCTGAAGCAGTTCTTTCATTTAAATATTTAAACATCTTTGCATATCAGCAGAAAGGCATGTTGCCAACAATTTATGTTGTTGATCCCATCGGTGGCCCAAAAATAGAAGGCAAATAAAGATATATTTTTCAAGATTTCAAGCAGTTACGACTCTATGGTCTTAAACTAAGTAACATAAAGAAGCAGACCGCTCCGGTGGCCTAGTACTGAGTGTACGCCTCGGATGCGGGAGGTCACAGGTTCGAACCCCGGCCCTGTCATACCAAAGACTTATAAAAATGGTACTAACAGCTGCCTCGCTAGGTGCTCAGCATTAAGAGGTTAGTGTTAGGACTGGTCGGCCAAGTGTCAGGATAATGCGACCAGATGGGACATTATGCTACATGTCTGCGGCATGATGTCCCACTGCTAGACATTACTATAAACTGCCACACTGCAGACATCGTAGCGATATGACTGAATTTTTTTAAAAGCTACGTTAAAAATCCAAATCACACACACAGAAAGAAGCAAAAACCAGCAAATTTTGTAAAACTTCACATATAATATACATTTTCGAACTTATAAAATGAAAATATAAGAACAAATTACAGTATTGTGAAATTAAATCCAAACTAATTCCAAAAGTTCTATCTCAAGTCCAAAAGAAGTGTTTCGAATGAATTTTAGGTCTTGAATGTACATATGTGCCAGTAGCCTTGAATGTACCGATGTGCCAGTAGCCTTGAATTGCCACCAGTCGTTATGTACTACTGTGGCATTGGGCATAACGTCTTTAAATGAATTCATAACTATCCCAAAATATTGTTTAGTCCAATCAGTTATACGAGCACTTTGTAATTCCGATAAATAATTCAAAGGAAACGATTCCTCTCAATTAAATCTAAATACATTAAATATTTCTGCAGACTGAGTAGTAATTAAATAGGAATTGGAACAATTGTTCACTTTTCCCCTAACGTACGTTTCCACGACTCTATTACGACTGTCACAATTCACACCCACGTGAGATATTTCACGATTCATCCCCACGTGACATATATGTCGCGATACTGAATCATACCAATGGGAAAATAGGCAAATCTGTGCACATGTTCATTGTCAAGGCTGTAAACAACCTATTTATAGCATCACTCTCCCGAAATAGAATTTAGATCATGTACAAATATTAGCTATGTAATATGTTGTTTATAAATCATTACAATCTACAATCATGAAATACACAATATAGATATACATAACAAAGCAACTTTTATCTAATTTTCACCATGCATAAATATTTCCTTTTGAACCGATTATGTTGATATTGTTTTAAAATTTTTAAGGGATGCCACTCTCCATGGTGGTTTTTCTCTTTTGAGGCTTGTTCGTGGAATTTTAGCACCACATTTTTGCCAAGTAGATACAACTCGCTGATTTATGCGTTATTTGAAGTCAATATAAGCAATCGTCCATTACGAAACGAGTGACTGCATGGCAGTTTTGTCTGTTTTATCTGATTTTTCACAATCCTTGGAAACCAGTAGTACAGAATACTTTTTAAGATGGCATGAACGGGTTGACAAATTTAAGGCTTTGCAAGGATTTCGTTTTGGAATCCAGAATGATGAAATTATTATTTGTAACAATATTTTGTTAAAAGTATTAATATTTTATTCTGACGCAAATTTAATGCCTTTAATGGTTTTCTTGTCCAAGTCGCGACAGAACAGTAAAGCTTTGTTTTTTTACACCTGAATGTAAAAGTTATAAGATTTCGGTTTTAAGCATCAAAACTTTATAAATTCTCTCCATGATTAATCTTCACTTTGCATTCAACTGTTCAGTTATTTTTCAACCTTTGTTTCCATCCATCAATCCGTCCATCCGTCCATCCATCCATCCAGCCATCCATACATCTACCCACTCACCCACCAACCCACCTACCCATCCATCCATCCATCTATCCATCTGTCTGTATGTATGTCTGTCTGTCTACTGTCTATGTTCCAACAGTTCCGTCATTTATTTCGATGTTCTATATTCCCATAGAGTAAAACGTAATGAATCACATATAGATGTTGAGGTAACGGTGCATTTTCTCTTGCTTCAGGTATCAAGAAGTTTATTTCTTGTGTCCATTGCCAAATGATGTTGTACCATATGCCGTATCCATAGTGACAACTAAATGTCAGGAACCTTTAAACAGTCTTCCAGTACAGCCCTGGACGCAACACGTCGAGATCAAAAGAAATTTTACTGTTTGTGTTTCTCCTCTTAATATGAATTATAGTAGGGCTTATGAAATAGTTGAGTGGCTAGAACTCAACAAAATTCTTGGTGTAGACTATTTTTTCATCTATAATTATTCTTCCGCATTCAACATTCGAAAAGTGATGAAACTGTATTCAGATCGAGGCTTAGTAGAGGTAGTACAATGGTCGCTTCCCATGCACGTAGACACATGGCCACCTTCAGATAAAACCCCTGAAGTCACATATTTCGGTCAAACAGCAGCTCTCAACGATTGCCTTTATAGAAGTAGGCCTAACACCAAGTTCTTGATTAATATTGATATTGATGAATTTATAATTCCACGAGGCAACCAAAGTTATAAATGGGTGGACATGTTAAAACAATTACCAGAAGCAAGCGGATATATTATTCGCCACACATTTTTCCGTAAAGATTGGCCAGACTATCGTGGAGCCAATAATAAGTCATTGGTATCTGCAAGTTATGTTAATGACATTGACAGATATAGTCTGGTAACTTTAAAAAAACTTCAGAGAGAAAGCGACATTCTGCCTGACAGACAGAGAAGTAAGTACATAGTAAAGGCGAACGATGTCGTCAGTATTAGGGTTCACGATATTTGGCAATATAGAAAAGGACAAAATTCCTATGTTGTTGATCCCATTGTTGGGTTACTCCATCATTATCGCAACTGGTTTAAGCCTCATGAGGGAACTATGGTACTAGATACAAGAATGCTTCTATACCAGGATGAACTTGTTCATCAGATCCGTTACATATGGTCAAAATTGGAAGGTGTTCCACTCGACCTGCAGACCGTAGATAAGCAGCTATAGATAACGTCCTTTTCGTGAGTTACAGAGGGTACCACTACCTGGGATTATATAAACCGAACAATATTTCCTACATCTGGTTGTCTGATGCCATGAAATATTTTGAAATATTGAGAATAAGTAGTCTATTGCTAATATCAACACACACACACACACACACACACACACACACACACACGCATATATATATCTGAATATGATTTGTCCACATCAACACGTTCTTTATGACATTGCCTATCAGGTTATGTCATTTCCCCGTACATTAAAATAATCCTTGCTGATTTCACGAAGGCTGTTTCCACAACTTGTAAAATAAAAGGTATAAAACATAGATCGAACTGAGTGGAGAATAAATAGGTGGTGTGAAAAGATTTAACAAGTATGACACGCAGAATGCACCATCAATGTGTAGAATTATTTATATTGCGAGAATTATTATAGCAGATATAAATCTCCGTGTTTTTTTTTTTTTTTTGTTTTTTTTTTTTTTCCTCTTATGTAATTTCATTACAACGGTTCATCCCGGCCGGGTCATACCAAATATTTATAAAAATGGTACTAACAGTTGCCTCGCTTGGTGCTCAGCATTAAGAGGTTAGTGTTAGGACTGGTCGGCCTGGTGTCAGGATAATGTGACCGGGTGGGACATCATGCTACATGTCTGCGGCATGATGCACCAGCGCTAGATATCACTATAAACTGCCACACTGCAGACATCGTAGCGATATGGCTGAAAAATTGTTAAAGCTACGTTAAAAATTCAAAATCACACACACACACACACACACACACACAACGGTTTATATCATAAGAGTGACCTGTATCAACTAAATGTATCGGCGTTTGATGTTCGCTAATACCTGCTGATGTATTGTTTTAACCATTCGAGCGACCACATTTGATGTTGGCATTATTTTATTCATGCACATTCTTTATTTTGGGTATTGCAGAAGTTACTCCACGAAGTAAAATGCCTTTAAATATACAAATTTTAACGGAGGCAAATCAGCGAAGTTAGGTTGCAATGAATATGTATGGCCAAGAAATGCATTTGAGCGAAATGAACATAGATAACAGTTATATTAAAGAAATTGGCTTTGAAAAGAACGTTTGTAGATGGACCACGATATATTTGGGAAAAGAACACTAATTTAGACAATAACACTAACCAAAACCAAAAGACTTTAATACCACTTAGTAATCCAATGATGCTAATTATTAGAGCTTGGTAATACGAAACATTTTGTACCGCGGTACTTCTGAACATGATACGTGATAAGTACCACGGTATATCGCAACTTTATTAAATACCAACACATTAATGTCCTGAGGCAGGAGCCTAACGCAGTTTTAAAGAAAATATATTAAAGATGAATCCTCGATCTCTAGTCAAAGCTGATCACCGTCATTGTATAATTCGAAAATTGTACTATACACCATGTTGCCACATTTAATGAGTATTTGTGGCAAGTTCGTTTGTCCATCGCAGTCATTAACCGAAATAAGTTTTGGTATGGCAGGAAAAGCTCTCAAGTATGTCAGATCTAACTATATGTATATGAATGATGAACAGGTAATATTGTCCCAATGTCTGCAATGTTTGGACTGCAATGTATAGACCACTGGATGCAAACCCTCGCTTACACCATAAAAGTTGCGCTGGTAGTACTACACGAGAGTCAGTACCGCAAATAAATTATAACACACCATGTCATATCAATTGTAAAAAAAGAACAAAAAAGAATAGTTTATCTTATATAACAATATAGTTTCAAGAATGATGTGTCAGAATGGTTCCAAGCATGTCAGAAACTAATCTACTGTCACACGATCCTGTGATCACTCGTGGATAGATTAGACAGCATTAATACATGCACTGCAAATGAGATTGGTTTTGCCACAGTATGTAAATTCGATAGCCAACTTATATTGGGTGATCCAGAAATTTAAAAGATACTGAGGACAAATAAAAAAGGAATTACAATGAACATATGTAAATATATCTTTACGAATTAGAGTAGAACGCTGCCAGATTATCATGCGAAAGATACATATCGGAAGACAGAAATGATAAAGGTGTGGCAAATCAACAAGAGACAATCGAAATAATTACATCTAACGAAAGAAGGATTTTTTTTAATCGAAGCTGACACATCTATGAAATGGGTAGACGAAGCCTTATTAATGAATGAACACCTCCACATGATGAATATAATGCTAAATCCAAATATGGCCATGAAAGAAATGGTATACACATATTGCCAAACACTGAACGCTAGATTCACATCATCACACACCTTCAAAACTCCGCAGAAACACGAATATTATTTTCAACTGCACTGCGTGTTTATTTCTGATTAGAGCTGATATCCTTGGCTAATGAATGAATACTTAGTGTTGTGACGATTATGTGCCAAATAATTATTTGTTTGCTGGTTTCATTCATTTGATGTTGTTCTAAATATTGCCTTCTCACATAATGTTTCTCTTAAATCTGCCTTCACTCGTTGATCATCTGCCCATCTGCCAACACCGGTAATTAACTCTACAAGTTCTAACAGTTATATTCCACTAAAAGGTCATTTGCTCAGAAAACCATTCTAAACTCTAAAATCTAATGTGTAGTTGATACTAATTGCGATACGACTATATTTAACACAATCTTCATCAGTTCTGCCAACAATCCGATTTATTAAATGTTATACGTACATCTTATTTTTGTCTTCACAAGTCAGAACACTGACTGCGAAAGATTTAAATGAAATGTCTATTGATGTGAAGACCGCTCCGGTGGCCTAGTGGTTAGAGCGTCCGCCTCGGATGCGGGAGGTCGTGGGTTCGATCCCCGGTCGAGTCATACCAAAGACTTACAAAAATGGTACTAACAGCTGCCTCGCTTGGCGCTCAGCATTAAGAGGT
>JAECUM010004216.1:0-121662 GCA_016617855.1 Megalonaias nervosa | reverse complement strand
TTTCAAGTACTTAGCATGTCAGATGTGACATGACATGATGCAAACTGAGTTTTCTTGTCAACACTATTGCTATGAAAGTTGGCCTAAATAGTACAGTGGACGTTTTTACACAGGAAATAAATCTGGAACCAAAACCTGTCTATTCTCTGAGCCTGGATACAAGTCATAAACAGATGAAACAGACTGAGCTAGCAACACATAATTATACTTCTGACAGCTAGGTGCAGCCTTTCCATTGTGTTAAAATACCACAAGGACAGTTTTCCACTTGGCAACCATACATGTTTGTTTGGTTGTTTTCACTACCTCAAGTAATTTCTGCTAAAAGGAAACTTTCAGGGTTTAAAGTGATGAATTTCTCCCTTTGCTAACATATTGTACAAAAGTGTTTACATCTGATTCTCTTTATAATATAAAAATGGAGCTGTTTGTTTTCAAAGTAAAATTACTAAATGTCGATGATTCTCTGTGTTTAGATTATGGATGTATTAACCAAATGATTACTTCCATTAAGTATGAGCAATGTAGTTTGATATTGACCATAAGACTGGAGTACCAGCTTTCATATTTTATATGTTTTATCATAACTTTGTTTGACCATTTCTGGCAAATCTTTAATTGTGGGGCCAAACATCTTTTTGCCATATTTTTAAATGCCCCTCCCCCTTCCCCTTCCAATTTCACCATATGGAAGCCATAACATTGCTATGAGAGCCATGTTGAACATAATTTTGATAGAGCCTGTACAACAAAGTTTGATCAAAATGGGTTCTGGAGAAGGAGCTGAGAATAGGTTTTCCATTTCCATTGCTATGGAAACTACTATACTGCAGGAGAAGCCACCCCAAACAAATCGTTGGCATTTAGGTGTCAACATGAATTTTGTCCCAAACATTGGTTACTATAATAAATAATATGAGAAAACATGACGTCAAGCAGACTCTCCATCAGTCTAGATTACATGATTTTTAGTTCATAATAATGACAGTTCAGTCATAAACTTATCATTTAATGTATGATAAATATGACAGTAAACACTGGGGCACTACACATAACTGTCAGAAGTCTTCTGCTTGCAGCCAAAAGTACCTGAACATGGCACAACTGTGGAAGTACATATAGATATATATGTACTTTGACAGACAAACATCTCAGAGCTTACAGCTATAAGCAACATAGAAACATGAATTCTTACCGGTCGCATTTCATTGAGTCTTTGCTGTAATATATTTTTAATTTTTTATATTCATATATGTGGTCATGTTTTCAAAATAATCATTTAAAATTATTGTCTGAATATCAAAGCATGCAGAATAAAACCACAAAACTCCTAGAAGACTAGATATGATGTTATACCACAAAGCAGCATTCCTTATAGTTTTCAATCATGATATATTGTGGATCCATCCGTCCATCCACATCCATCCATCCATCCATCCACATCCATCCATCCATCCATCTATCCACATCCATCCATCCATCCAACCAACCAACCAACCAACCATTCATGCATCAATCCATCCATCTCCTGAGATCCAATATAATCTTCAACATACTATTTGATATTAAAGATATTTTGTTAAGTTTCTGATAATAAATGAATTAATTCTTGATAACAAAATTTCTGAAAATAATTTCAAGGAAAAATATGATTAGAAACATTCACATTACAAAATCATTTCTTCACTAACATTTCCATTTTTTTTTCAATTAATACATAAGATAAAACACCAAAAAGTCATTAAACAGATAAAACACCAAAAAGTCCTTAAAATTTGGCTATTTGTATTCGTCCTAATAATGATCCAGGAAATGATCCAGGAAACTTATTTTAACCCTAATTTGAAGATAGGGAAGTTTACCTCAAATCAGTTAGACTACTGCCCTATCCTGGGTGCATCACATGTATTCAAACATTGTCCAATGTATTCTTAACCTTAAATACTTTTTAGAGTTATTCAGCAGTAACTGTAATGTGATGAAATAATAATACCATACTCAAATCTTTGTGGTGATTTTAAATGCTATATCTTTTCTTAACTCTAGCCCCATAAATGTGAATGATATGGCAGATATTAGCTATCTGAAACCTAACTGTACTAAACCCTCAGTAACATTCATGGGAATATTAGTTAGAAGGAAAGGAGCAATTAAATATCTGGAAAATTATGTGAATGTAATGTAAGGATGGTTTAAATAAATTATCCAGTAGAACTTATTGACTGCTATAGAGTAGCTCTAACAAAACAAAACTAATCATAATTTGATTCTAATTATATAAAATGTGCATTGGTTGCAAAGAGTCTTTCCAAGGGAGATAACTTTTAAGTACCCAATGTAAAATATTATTGCAATAAGTGCTGTTTCTATCCAAGGGGTATCAGAAAATCTAATTACCAATAAAAACGTGAAATTTTTTGGAAAAGAAAATAAATTCATATGATGAAAGTAAAGAATCCCTTTGTAAACTACTGTCAATTAATATATTTCCATAAATATAAATTTTTGTGGTTTTAAAAAATAAGACATTTTCATCTACAAAATAAGACATTTTCATCAGAATTTCAATTATGTATGAAACAGGATCCTACTACCTTTACAGTCTTCAATTTCATGATTTGTGGCAATAATAACATGGACAGAAATTGGTACCCCCCAGATAAAATTTATATTGTCTTTCAATCACATTCAGATTCTATGTACAGGTTCAATGGTAAATAATAGCTATTTTACCTGCAAGAAAGAGTAGAAGAGATATCAAAATACTGTAGCAAAAATTTAATTTACTCAATCAGAAACAAATACCCCTTCAAATTAATGATTTTTTTAAATTTTTGCTCCTGCTGAAGATGTTACCCCATACTAAGATAAGCAGAGAGCATGAGTAATGTCACTGATAATTCATGTTTTCTTCATTTTAAAAAAAGTAATAATTAAAAGATTTTCACATATAACTTTACTATGATTATTTGTGTATACAGTATTTCTATGATGTAAGACCAGACAGCCAGTCTAATAATCCTATCAAAATGTAGGGGGTTGGCTTATTATCAGACAGAGATATAATTAGTAAATAGCTGACAACATTTTGTAATAATCAGTACTGGCTTATCGTCAAGCAAGACTTATTATGGGATAGAAACAGTAATGAGTTATGTCCAGCTGTAAACAGCACAGACCAAGATCTGCAGTTGCATCCAGCATTTGAAGATCAGGATGTATGCTGCTGGTTTTAAATTATAGACAGAATGAACAGCAGAGAACCTAACTGGCCAGTGCATTATGCAAATTACCACAGATCTGGGTCTACACTGTTAAAAGCTAGTGGACATGCATTAAACATTTACCAACACTGTTTACATAAATTTATTACCTTGTGTACTTATTGATAAGTCACAAGCAACCGCAAACTACATTGGCCCTGACCAGCCATTGCATAAAATGCCCGTAGATATATTGGATCTAAGCATCTAAGCTTCTTTGGATTGACTAGTCAGTAGAAAAAACAATACAGACCCTTACAAGTTGGACCATTATACAATAACAGATTTGGGTTTCTGTTGTTTGCCATTAGATGCAACTTTTAAATGGGCTTTGACAGGACTTACCCTCCATTTTGACTCCAAGTTAAGACGATGCTGAGAGGCATGGCGTAGGCACAGCTTGCTTATGGTGTTTATGAATGCACCATGACCTCGCTGGTCCTCATGCGAGACTTTGCTGTGGGAGTGCACAGGTTGACCCAGCTCACTAGGAATCACCAGAATTACACACTTTGGTTTCTGGTTTGGCTGTTAATGTATGAATAAAAAAGAAGACTGTATCAAAGATGTTGGACAGTACATGTTTGTGATGTTTTGCTTAAAATGCACAGGTGCTGCAGAAAAATAGAAAGGCAAGCTTTCAATATTTTGAAAATATCAAAGTAATATATGTCCAGAGAAGTCACATGTAAAGAACATCTAAATTGTATAAAAATAGTCCAAAATTTACTAGGTCAATTCTAGAATGGAACATTTGTTGGGTGGAGGATTCTCCATTAAATTTAAACTGTATACAAATAGTCCAAAGGTACCTGTGTCTATTCTATAATAGAAATTTTTTTTGCATGGGGGTAAGGATTCTCTACTTCATTTGAAAAAAGGGAGGAATTGTCTGAATATAAGCAGGATAAGAAGAAGACATAAAGGTACAGTATGACGCCGCTATAGCACACTCCGTTATAACACAAATTTGGATATAACACAGTCGTGGTGTGGCTCCCGAAATTTCATATACATGTATTTTTCTCGTACACGAAAAAAATTCTTTCTTAAAAGTACAAAAAATCAAAGTTTATTATCATTTTAGGGAAGAGATCGTGTATGAATAATACAAGACAATCGTAGTGTGGCTCCTGAAATTTTATATGCATTTTTCTCATACACAAAAAAATAGCGTTTTCTTCTTAAAAGTACAAAAAATAACATGTAAAAAGTTTATTCAGGAATCGCGCAGGGCTTTGCCAATGTCACAACTTGCAATATTTTTTTTCCCTTATTGGCGGCAAAATATACCATCTGGCAATTTTTTTTTATTGGTGACATTGTTGGCTGTTTAAACTTGTATATACAACCATTGGTTTGGAGTGGAGAAATTCAATGGCCCCATGAAAGGAAGCCGCAAAGTTGATATAAAATGCGCTGAAATTTATCTATTGTTACATAAACAAATTCTTTGTACATGTTGACAAACCATCTTAACAGTGCATTGTTATATCATAATCTGCTTATGTTGACATCTAGCATGAGTACTGTATGTTTTGAGATATCCGCTTTTTTTAAAATTTACATTTCTGGTAGCGGAGATCAACCGGATGAGGCATTATCTCATAAACTATCTTTGGTCCAATTTTCGGCTGCTCGCTAGAAATTAATATATTTACATAGAGTGACCTTTGTATGTGGATGGTAAGTAAAATTCCTCTTCCTGCCACTTAGAATTAAATCCTTCAGAACATTCACATTTTATGTAGTAATCCCTTTCATCAAACCAGAACACCTGCAAGACGATTGACCCTTTCTTTAAATTTCTGACGCATGTGTGGAAGGCAGCATCGCTCCACTACCACAAATGTCAAAATTCACTTATCTATTCAATAGGCAGGGAGGAACAGTAACTAGAATTGACCATGTGACGGCCAATTCATTTTTAAAAAATGTACCCAGATAAAATAGTAGCTGAAATTTCAAAGAAAACATTACCTTTGAAGCACCGATTGTTATGAAGACATACTAAGCAAATGGGAAAAAAATCAGTCTCAATCATGCAATACAATTTTTTCATGTTGCCGCCACAATAAGAAATGGGCACTTGTTTGGTTCTCCAAAGCTGTCCTTTAGCGGTGACTTCAATAATGCATGCACCCTTCATCAAAGAAAGCCAACTACAATCTTCAATAAAAACGAAGAACCTTTCTTCAAAGGAAGTCAGTACTGAACTTAAATAAAAGCAATGGAATCTGATGGATTGTTTCTTTTTCCAACGTGACTGGCACACTTTTACTGTGCCGTGAAAGTTTCCTTTTTATAGGAAAAAAGTTTATGCTTACGAACTCTACCGACAGCGCTTAAAACGCAAACTTTTACCGACTTGGGATGTACTGAAAAGTAAATGTGCTTCATCATTCGTTACGTGATTTTTGTGCTATTTTTTTCCACTGAATTCAGAACTATATGACCTGTGAAAAAATTATTGAATACATTAGATCTGTGTGTATGCATATTTTTGATGGAATTACTTGTATTGTGGATTCAATGTATGTGACGTGATTCATGGGTGAGTACACAGTGTTGATACTTTATTCATTGCTATACATTAGACATGTATATATAAACAGTGTACACGTATATGTACCAATGTGTGGTTCTCTGAATAAAGTAAAATATTATATATGCCTTCTCTGTTTTTACTACAGATGTATTTCTCATTTATTATACATCGATTTAAGATGATAACTGTGCCAATGAAGCACGTATTTTTGCGCCCGCATTTATTACCTACACACCCACCCACCCACTCCCCGCACATTTTTTCGGGTACATGCATTGTTTTCTTCAGCTAAGTGACCTGGTTGCTTATAACACAGTTCGGTCTATAACATGGTCGGGTTCTATGGCTCCCAACTACCGTGTTATAGCGGGGTCACACTGTAATATTAAAGATGATGCACAATGTTGATTTGTTAGAGCAATGTTTTAGTAATTAACATGAATCCTGCAATCCTCGATGAGAGAATAGACCATGAAGTACAGGAAACTTGATATTCTATCATTTAAAGTCTTGCCAGGGCATCAGCTTTTAGTGTTCCAGGTAGCATTTTACAGTGAACTCTCAGCTTAAATGCAACAAAATAGCTGACTAAATAAAATTTCCATGAGATTTTCACTTGAATGTGTCTTGTTATAAAGTCACATTAATTTTAAATTATTTTAATGCTTTTGTTTAGAAAAACACATCTGAAAATAGCAGACAACAATGTCCCTTGTAAAAGCAGTGATAGACCTTACATACCTGCAATATATACAAACAGTGTTGGGTTTTTTTGGAGACTCAAAAACTGTGTTTTGAGATTGTAAGTGGGGTTAATGCATGTGACCCAAAAAAGTGACGTCATCTAATTGAGAACAAGCTATCTTTTCATATAAGCCTATGGATACTGACAGGAAATTCAAATCTGAATTAAAAAATAACTAGTCTGTTTCTTAAAAGCATCTAATACATTTATAAAGAAAAAAATAGTTGGTAGACTTAGCATTATCAAATATCATCACAATCACAATGACATTAAAAAATATTACCCCAAGTTTCCATCTTTGAACTCATTGGATAGCAAAATATATGCTAGATGCAGTCTTTGCTGCTCTCAATAGTGCATTAGGCAGTTTGAAGGTAATGCAAGTGTCATTAGTGTTCATCTTTGTACTCACTACAGACTGGATTACACTGTTATTCAAACTTCACTGCTGGATTCTCGGAGTGAATCCTGATCAAAACTGAGTTATTCTTGATGACCATACCATTTGCATTGTCAGACTTGGAGGGGGACATAATATATTCATGTTTAATGGAGGCTTTACAGATAAATACAGCAGTAATAAACACCTCTGTCTAGCATGGGTGTTAATGCTTTATCAACACAAATCAACTATGCAAACATGAACTTGTACTTATTATTGTCTTTCAATCAATCTATTTCATTGCCAAAATCATCTGAAAATCATGGGTCAATTTATAATTAGTATTTTATTTATAATTAGCATTTTAAGAAGATTAAGATAATGAAAAATAACTAAGGTTTGCAAGAAGAATTAGATGGAATTGTGATTAATTAGGTAAAATTTACACTTCAATAAATACCCATCCATGATCATTTGCTTTGTGAGTGAATAGGTAAAATTTACACTTCAATAAATACCCATCCACGATCATTTACTTTGTGAGTGATAGGTAAAAATTTACACTTCAATAAATACCCATCCAGGATTATTTACTTTGTGAGTGAATAGCTAAAATTTACACTTCAATAAATACCCATCCAGGATTATTTACTTTGTGAATGATAGGTAAAAAATTTACACTTCAATAAATACCCATCCAGGATTATTTACTTTGTGAGTGAATAGCTAAAATTTACACTTGGATGAATACCCAGACATGATTATTTACTTGTGAGTGATTAGGTAAAATTTACACTTTGATGAATACCCAGCCATGATTATTTACTTGTGAGCAATTAGGTAAAATTTACACTTTGATGGATAACCAGGCATGATTATTTACTTGTGAGTGATTAGGTACAATTTACACTTTGATGAATACCCAGGCATGATTATTTACTTGTGAGTGATTAAGTACAATTTACACTTTGATGAATACCCAGCCATGATTATTTAATCCTATGCTCTTTCCTCCTCTTCATCAGATTAAGAAAGAGTCTAGCTTACCAAGATGTCTAACTTGAAGACTGTCCAAGGAACATAGCAAGGTCCTTCAAACAGCTCCTCAGTAAATGGATTGATTGCCTGGCCTGCAATTAAAAATATCAGCATACTCACTTGTAAGTCTAAGCAAACTGCAAACTACAAAGATCCTGGTCTGTCATAGCATAATGCACCTGCAGATTAGGGTCTCTGTTTTTTGTTCTACTGATTACTCCTAACAAATTGCACTGCCCAGATCTGTTGGTGCATTATGTGATGGCAGATTTGGGTCTGTGCAGTTTGCAGTTGGACTTGACTTATAAGTGAGTACATATGGTACTTTATTTTCTGAATATTTCTCACACATTTGTGTTCCTTTATGTAAATATTTTGATTATTCAGTTCATTCTTTCAAGCACAAACTTTAGCAAAAAATGTTTTCTGTACAAACAATTGAAGCATGAAAAATGGTGCATGAAAAATGAAATGGTACAAAAAGTAGAGTACAATGAATACTTATTTAATGAACATATTGATCCCTCACTATAATGCACTTTAGTATAACACTACCTTTGATAAGACAGGCATGGTTATAGATCCCATTACATTATATACAATGGATTCCCTCCTGAGAGACCCCTCTCATGAAAGACCTCACCTTTTATAAGGCCACACTGCCAAACACCAAATTAGTGTATTTTAACTATTTTCTCCCCCCCCCCCCCCCCCCCCCCCGAGGCCATCCTTTTTATAAGGTTACCTTCTTACTGCAGAATGGGTGACATAATGTGATCCAGTATAAAGTGACCTTAATTATAAAATGATAAACTTTTATGGCTTTCTTGAGCATTATTATAGTTACATATCAGTGTATAATGTATCCCAGTATTAGGTGATCGTAATTATAAAAAGGTACACTTTATGGCTTTCTTGAGCAGTTTTATAGCTAAGAAATACTGTATAATGTACCCTAGTATCAGGTGACCATAATTATAACATGGCACAATTTATGGTTTCCTTGAGCAGTGTTAGAGATCATTGTGTAATGTACCCCACTATTAGGTGACCATAATTATAAAATGGTTAACTTTATGGTTTCCTTGAGCAATGTAAGAGATAACTGTATTATGTACCCCACTATGAGGTGAGCTTAATTATAAAATTGCACACTTTATGGATCCTTGAGCAGTGTTATAGTTAGGAATCACTTTATAACATAATCCAGTATAAAGTGACCCTAACTATAAAATGGTACACTTTATGATTTCCTTGAGCATTTTGTTATAGTTAAGGATTAATGTATAATGTACCCCAGTATTTGGTGACCTTAATTATAAAATGATACACTTTATGGTTTCATTGAGCAGTGTTAAGGTTAGGGATCATTGGATAATATACCCCAGTATGAAAGTGACCTTAATTATAAAATGGTAAACTTCATGGTTCCCTTCAACAGCATCATACTGAGAGATCACTGTATCTCACAGATCAATCCTAACAACCAATTAAGCCTGGATTTTAAATATAGGTCATGATACAGAATAGCTGTAGAGTGCTAAAGCAATGAAAAATAGAAATGCAGAAAAAGAAAAATATATTTAATTAACTGATTTTTAAATTGCTGTTATTGGGTAAAATCAGAGCCTCACATGGCTGTATGAGATCTTTGACCATGCATTTAAGAGTCTGGTAAAACAAAAATGAATTTTTCTCATGACCAGAACAGATTGACTTTCAAACATGTGAAAAGCAATTTCATTAGCTGATGAAATGAAGTGATGTCCACATCACTTAATAATAAAATAAGGCCATGTTTTACCCACACAAGGCCATTTTCATTGGCTGATCAAGATATGTGTCATGCATTAAGATTGGTCGTAAATTATACCCATTTTAATTTTTCAATATTATTTTGGTTGGAATGACTACAAAAAATATGTCTACACATTATTTTTAGAAAGGGAGAGATGTCTTTGCAACATATATCAGAATCTTTTTAATGGCTGTTTGTGCGGCAAAGCTCTCACAGAGGCATGCGAGAGTCTGATGAACACGACAAATTACTGGGCAATCCTAATGTCAAAGTGGTCTCCAATGTAATTAGTTACTCTTCACATGAGCCTGAATCTGTGATTAATCTATATGTTACAATGAAATAAGATCTTCTTTACATAATACATCTATGATCATTCTTAAAGTAAACTGTGTAAAAATTTGTAATATACTGTTGCTTGAATATTATATCCTGTTTTATATAAATATTTCATATCTTTAGAGATAAAATAAAATTTCAGTACAAACAATGAATGGAATTTATAGTATTTGATATAATAATAAATTTGTTTTATATTTAAGTAAATATAAAATTGGATGAAAAGAATGACAAGTTATTAAAATTATGAATTTAAAATTGTTTTTCTTCATGAGGATCAGTATTTTTGATGAATGTTAAATTTGAGAAGTTTTATTGCATACCCAACTTAATCAATCAAGTTATTGGTGAGCTGGTGCTCAACTAATACCTTCATAACTAATACCCTCACTTCTCTGGTGCAAGAAAGTACTTTAAAACAATTTCAACTAAATTGCTGAAAATAGGTCACACTGACCAATTGATATATGCAACAAACCATGATTTTCAAGTGTGATCAATCATAAATTCTGTGTCAAAAGATGCACTTTGAAATATGAGTTAATTCTCAGGCAGGAAAAGTAAACACTTGAACTAAAAAATAAAATGAATCCAATATACAGACCACAATTTGTCTAAAGCACTAATCTAACAATTTCAAATCTTATTTCAGTTGCATCAAAAGTATAAACTCATAATGTGTATTTTACAATTTCTAGATTCCAGTTTCAAAATATTGTTCTTTGCAATCATCATTTTTATTAAATCTAAAATAATGGTCACCCACACTAAAAGAACAGCCTATTCCCCAGGCTTAAAAAAGTAACCATGTGCTTTGTGTGGGTGAACTAGAGTGACCACTAGGGCTGGTACTATAATCCCATGCATATCATGATTGACTGCACAATCAATCAAATTTTGTCCTTACGCTGTTTAAATCTATTAAGCAACACCTGTGCATTAATTCCTCCAAACTGTTCACTTGTTAATTACCCAAATACACAATGAAATATTTTGAACAATGCCTTACAAAAATTAATGACAAATTATATGAGTATGTCCACGAATAATTTCAAACCTGAATTAGCTCAGTGTACACATTCAAAATTTTAAGAAAACTGAATTTTCTTGCCAGTCAAAGAAATGCAATGAGATTACACCATCTCCTTCTGTAAGTGGGGTTAAAGGTGCTGTTCACTATATGCCAATTCGATTTATGTGCTTCTGTAAGTGGGGTTAAAGGTGCTGTTCACTATATGCCAATTCAATTTATGTGCTTTCATTTTAACACCATACATAAAGAAGAAATAACATTAAATTTTCACTACTATGTTCATTTTTATGCCATTGCTGGCACCACGTGCTGTTACTCGCATGCATGTGCACACATCACACTGAGAAAGTTATGCGTAAATAATCATTACTTGAAAATTTTGAAGTGTAATTTGCTCAAGAACATCCTTAATTTACAAGTATCCTATGGGAAAAATTAAATTGCTTTCATTTTATACTAATTTTCAATTTACACCATAACCTCTGGAATGCATCTATGGCGCATATTAGGCATCACCTGTATGCAACCCTGTAAGTTATATTAATGATAATACCATTGACAAGCACCACATCTGACATTGAGGAATCCACAGCAAACACATTATTATCCAGTTTGGCCAGGTAAGAATTCTCTAGTCGTAATTTTATCTTCTCCTTAGTCCATCCCTGTTAAAGAAAATCTGATCTCAATATGGTAAGATTACTGTAAGTGGAAATATACAGTTTTCCCCCTACTATATATCCCTTTCATTATAAAACATTTCCTGTTACAAGGTGAGCATGGTTATGGTACCCATTTCATTAAAAGATAGTAAAAGTCTATGTATAATTTACATTATTCTAAGGTCGTCACATGTTAAGTTGTCAACAGGCAGCATTATAACAAGGGCATATTGTACAATGAACCTTATTATAATGTGGTTTCACTATAAACCAGTAAACTCATTGGCTGGCTCCAACAGGCAGCATTATAACAAGGGCATATTGTACAATGTACCTTATTATAATGTTGTCTCACTATAAACCAGTAAACTCATTGGCTGGCTCCAACAGGCAGCATTATAACAAGGGCATATTGTACAATGTACATTATTATAATGCGGTCTCACTATAAACCAGTAAACTCATTGGCTGGCTCCACAAGGCAGCATTATAATGAGGGAATATTTGATAATTTCAAAGTTCACTGAGTATTGTGGTATATTAGTAAAATTAATATTTTTGTACAACCAGCTAATTAATGAGTTTGTGCTACCTTTCATACTTTCATAATAGTCTACTTTTAAAATTATTCTAAAAAATTAAATGTTTTTGCTTAATTCAAAGAAATATTATACTCATAAAAATTCATCTAACACACACACACACACACACACACACACACACACACACACACACACACACACTTAAGTGTGAAATATAGACTTATTGGCAAAATAATTTTCATATTTTTTTTCATTCCTGTATTGTCACATTTGAAAAACATGTGTTTATATTTTCACATCTGAAAAATATATCCTTATATTTTCACATTTGAAAATATAAGATTTCCCATCATACCATACAACATTTGATTGTGTGTGTCTACAAAAGTTGTACCTGCAACAACAAACAAAGAGTGTACCTTGTGAGCTAGAACAAATAAATAGAAACTGCCTTACATTTCAGACATGGAAATTAATCTTTAATAATAAAATTAGACCAGAAGCCATTCACATCTTGCTGAAGTTATTTCCCCTTACTTCCTTGACAACAATGACAAACCCATTGTGATGCATTGCTGAATCTGACTTTCATTGTTTTCAGATAGGGTCAAATGTTTACAAAATGACAGAAATATAATTTACTGTGACAGATGTCGACCCAATCCTACCTCTTTCTTAAGTCATGTATTTATATGATCAGGCTATGAAAGTAAGGTGATTTTATAGAAATGGGGTTGGGGTGTGTGTTATGATGAAGAGTGAGTTTAATCTTCTAAACTTTGATTCTGCAGCAAGTCTGGTATATAATAAAAATAAAATTTTATTTTCCTTTGTTAATGCTGAATATATTTCATCTTGTGGTACTAAAAACTATATATTTTAACTTGTGGCTTTGCCACTTGTTATAATATCATGTTTTTGGTACCACATGATGAAATATATCAGGTATTAATGTAGGAAAAAACATCACACACACACACACACACACACACACACACAATGGCCCAAGAACATGCAAATAACTTAAGAAAACAAAACATGCACCTACAAGCCACACCATTGTGGGATGGGATGCACAGAGATAATGAGAAGGTGAATTCTGATCTTCCAATGACAGTTACAAGTTAATTATAGGAGAAAAAAAAAAGGAATGATTTTCCTGCCAAAACGTACAGCACCAGAGGAATCTACCTGAAAAAGGATTACAACAGTTCACTTGGTTAAAAGCTGGGACATGTTTAAATTTGCCAGGTTGACAGCTGGGGCAAGTTTAAATTTTGCGAGGTTGACAGCTGGGACATGTTTAAATTTGGCTGGGGTGGTAGTGAGGGGAATGAACAAATTTTGTCAAGTTGACAATTGGGACAGGTTTAAATTTTGCCAAGTAGATTGAGGGGATATATTTAAATTTTTTAGAGTGTGTAACATTTATACTTATTAGATACAATTTTTTTATTAAATATTTTTAAAAAATTGTGCATCGTAAGGTATTTATGAAATTATCATCTTAATTTTCAGCTAATAAAAATTTTTCAGATTTGTAATTTACACTGATTTCCAATCTTTTGCAAAACTAAACTGGGCTTGTTGTTTCTCAACACATTTGTGCAAATTCTTAGATTATTGTCCATATACTTTTCCAAGAAAATCTGGGAACTGTGTGATACTGCTGGTACATGTGCACCATAATGTTTAAATAAATCCCCCTACAACATTTTGATAGAGTCCCACAGGGGGATGGGATACATGGCGGGGGGGGGGGGCTCTTCCATTGATCTTGACAATTTCTGGCCCCATTTCACTTATAACCATGTCAAACATTTTTGTACTTTTTTTGCAGACAATTTTCATTAGTAACTTCAATGCATAGTTTAAAAAGTTTCATATAAATCTAAAGAAAATATTTTACATATGCTAACACAGTTTAGGGATATGGAGACCTGTATCAAAGGAAAATTCACATTTTTTAAATATACATACCTGGTAAGTGGGTTGGTTTGTTAAAATATTGACTGCGATTCTATTGGCACACACATGCCACAGTCGATATTCTAATGGCTCTTCCCCTACAGAAAATTTCTCCATTGCATGCACCATGTCTTCCAGACTTATAAATAATACCTAAAGAGACAACAAAAAATACATTCTAAACTTGCATCAGATCCATACATGGTGCCATTAAGTTTAGTAAACAATAAATTCAGTTTACCGAAAAAAATCTATATTTTATGTACATTAATAACTTTATTCTTGAAAGTTAAGAGAGGAAAAGAGAAAACTTTTAAGATGAAATATTTGCAAATGCAAATCAAAGTGTATCTTCAAACATTTATATCATGCAATGATATTACCTACCATCCATATACCTAACTATTACCTACCATCCATCTACCTGTCAGCCAACATACCTACATACTTCCTTACCAGCTTTCAATATTTCTTCCATGATAAGAGCAAGGAGCAAGCCTAATAAATTTGTCAAAAATTCAGGTGTGTGCTAATTATCAGACAAATATATTCCTTCTAAATATTGGACAAAATTGTTTAAAAATGGGAATCTACTTATCATCAAGCATAGACTAAATACAGTTGAGAATACGTGATTTTTGGCAGAGGACATTTTTTCTAACCATCTAACTGGTATGCAAATTTATTGTGTATTCTCATTTGCACTCATCGCTAAGTAAAATGAAGATAAATTGAGGACAAACTGTTTCTTAGATCGCATATTATATGTTCATCATCAAATGGGTACGATCAAAGTATTGTTTATAGAGTCTAATCTCAGTCTGTACACAAGTACCCACATATGACAATGAGGCTGAGGAAATGCAGTCCGATGATATTCATAACGACTAGATGATGACAATTTAGAATGACCAGACAATGATGGAGGATTTTAGAAAATTATCGGACAATGAGGATGAATTCTTGGACTTTGTACCAGATGACATTAGGTAGTGACATTTATAGGATACTGTGAATCACAAAAATTGTGGACTTAACTTTCATTTTTTTTTTTAAGACACGTGGAATTAACATATGGGATATTGTGAATTGATCATTCTGAACTATTTTTATACCAGTAAGTGACCTGTAATTGAATTCATGGATTTATCATATAAATGGATTTAAAATACCAAGTATTGTGGATTTTAACTGATTTAATTAGAAAAAATTTTAAGTTGTCAATTTATTGGTGACAAATTCCACCAAATAATATAATTATAGTTTTCACCATATTTATCGTTAGTTTTCCTATCTATCTATCCAGTTGGGGGCGTTTTTTTTTTTTTAAAGTGCAACTCTCACTGATGACAAGTCACCCCTTCAGACACATCTGGCTTGAAAAAGGCACCCCGACTTGTAGAGGAGTAAAATAGAAATTGACTTTTTGTAGCCTTAAAATGGAGGAGAGGGGGTTGACTTGTAGTCTAGTCAACTTATAAGCGAGTATATAAAGTACTTATGCAGCTGCAATGGTATGAAAGTAAAATGGTTCAGAATTTAGTCAAAATTGAAAATAGCAACAGCCATTTGAGTCCTTCAACAACCGTATAATTTTACATATGGTGTATATGGTGTATATCATGATAATCAAAATGGATCAGCTTTAATTTCAGGTCATTTAATATCAAATTAATATAAAGATTTGTTGTTGTTGTTGTGGTTTTTAACGCTTTTTTTCAGCACATGATAGGCTATACGTAGCAGTTTATATAACTATAGGAAGAACCTGGTAAGAACCACTGACCCACAAGAAGCTACAGGCAAGCTTTCTCACATACCCATACTGGCAGAGCCCAAGACTCAAATCCATGCAGACAGAGGTGAGATGGCAGTGATTAGTAAAGGTGAGTGCTTTAGACCATTCTGCCATCCAGGGTCCCAATATAAAGTTTGAAGAAAATTGGGGGAAATAAATGCACAAACACAGCACGAATTGATCTAAAACCAAAATTAAGTGAAACTTAATGAGTGTAGCTAGTGGCAGATGCAGAAATTTCATTTGGAAGTGGGGGCAGTAGTAAATGTTAGGAATCAGTGGGATAGAACCTCAAGGTGGGAAAGTGAAGCTTATGGAAGCTCTTGAATTTTAAACCTCTCTTCTTGCATAATTTTAACCATCTAACTATAAAATAAACTTATTCAAGGTTTTCCATTGTTTTGAGCTCATTTTATTGGGTTTTCAGTGGGAGGGTGGGGTGGAGTGGCACCTCATTCTTCCCAATTCACCTCTGATACTAATAATTGAATATGAGGATTCTTCACAATAAATGCCCTGTATTGATTTTAAAATAATATAATTATGATCAGTTAACTCACAGTAACGACATTAATACAATAATGCTAGGAAGAGGGGAAGTGCACACTGAAATAAATGCATTCATATTAACATGTCTGCTTTTTTATTTTCTCCCTTCATTCTGGAGGTCAATCTGACATCAAATAAGAAAATGGTACCTGTTTGCTCATCATTAAAATTGATATCCTATATTGAGTAACAAAACCACAGAGAACATGCAAGTGTCTCACATACCATATAGCCTTTACAGCTAATGTACTCTCTGTCTCTCTCTGCCTTTCTTTCATTAAGCTCATTGTATCCAATAATCATTGATCAATGTAATTAATAAATTTATGAAATGGACAATAAAACTGTAAACTTCACCCTGCCAATAAATACACAAAACTACTTTGGCCATAGATGTTCTGAACATTTAGTTTTCATTCTTAAAATATTATACACAAGCAACATCTGGCTATTACTCATGTACAAATGATCTTCAGGGCTTTTGTGTGACTTTTTCTGATTATGAAATACACAAATTGTTTATTTTGTGGCAATTCTGTTTGGATTTTGACACACAAGTCAGTGCTAAACATAAACATAAGCAACATTAATTAAATGAGAACTAAAATAGGTGTTAGAGGTAATCAACCATACCTAATATAACTAATATACCTAATCAACCATACCTATTATAACTAATATACCTAATCAACCATACCTATTATAACTAATATACCTAATCAACCATACCTAATATAACTAATATACCTAATCAACCATACCTAATATAAATATACACATCATTTAAACAATGTTGCAAAACAAATAGATTTATGCAATCATTGACTGTTAGGCATACTGTGTGCAAATGCAGAATTCTAGAAGCATCAGTTTTTTGGCAGTAAGCTTGATAAGGGCTTGTTAGTCATAATGTATGAAACTGGATGTCATAAAGGAGGAGAAAACCACTGGCTTTTTAATGGTTGCTTTTCTTTATTAAAAGTGTTCCTGGATAATAATTAAATACGTATTTAAGAAAGACAGTGGGTTCTCTTTTATCTATACACAGATAATCTCTTTTATCTATACATAGATAATCTCTTTAATCCATACATAGATAATCTCTTTTATCTATACATAGATAATCTCTTTGGCAGTCAAAATCAGCTCTTACAGAACCTTGTCCTTACAACACAATATAACGATAGCTGATTGAATCATAGCCAAAAAGATGGTTATCAATCTTTTGCTTAACTGTGCTCAAGATGTGAGAAATCAACAGAGGGCTTGCTTTAGATGCTTAAAATTAATCTTAAAACACATTTACAAACTTTTTTAAATGTTATTAGTCAACTATTTTTGATGAAAGGCATGAATAGGCTAGAGTTCTGTTGACTATCACACAGAATAGTCATTTAAACCATGAAATTACCTGCACAGATGTCTCACACACAACTGTGGCAGACCTCGGCTTGCGTGTTAATAGTCCCATTTCACCAATGATATTTCCGGACATCAGGAAGTCAAGTAGGTCACTCTCATTCTGTTTTGTGGATCCTGAAGGTTTCTCCTGGAAGGATACTTTTTGCTTCCCAGATGTATTGGAGGATTCCAGCTGAGGATTAGTGGTATAAAAATTAATGGTGAATTTATTCATAACACTGTTTATAACACTGAGACTTGTATTCAATCACTGGGCACATATGAAAAGTGTTATATAGCTTTGTGCTCATTTCAAATGAAATCAGATAATAAGTTTCATAAATTTCATTTTAACTGAGCACAAATGTAATATTATATTTATCACAAGACAAAAAAATAATGAATTTATAAAACTCTAATACTGTGCAGTGAAATGACCTTGAAATGCTTTGCATGCCTCAGTCAATATGGTTTAATATTACAAACAAATTATTATACGGGTATAATAAGATAAATAACACAGCAGTCATGGGATAAACAATAGTGTGCAGTGTGGTCCATACAAGGCCATGGTCTACAATCCACGTAAAATAATGTCATATAATACAGAACAAAAATCATAAAGTTTAAGCTGTACATTTTGTATAGAAAAATGATCTATCTACAGCATCTTAAACCAGAAGGAACTGAAGCTCTACTGTCAGAAAATAATTTCCAGGATGTCATAATAAGATTTTATAAACTGCTGATGTGATAGCCATACTGAATGTCTGCGCAATACCATTTTCATTTTGGACCAACTAGACCTTGGGATGAATGTGTGTCAAGTTTCATGGCAATCTTCCAAGGAGCCTAAAAGGACCAGCAAAAACAAACTTGTGCTAACAGATGGACATCAGAAAAAAAGATCATGCCATAAGCTCTTTTGGTCTCTGACCAGTAGAACTAATAAAGACATAGCCACACCTTCATATTTATTTAAAGAATATGGATTTGTCATCAAATTTGTAACACTTTAAAATTTTGAAGATTTTTCTTGTCATTTATACACATGAGTAATTTTTTTACTTAGGACAAACTTTCTCTACTCTGTCAAAAATATGAAAATTCTGGATCTTGGTGGCTTAATATGAATTGCAGAAGGTTTTGATATTCAAAATACATGTAGAATGTCAGATTTCATGACAAGTTAGGTATTTCAAAATGAATTCACACTTCTGTTGCAGCCAAGTTACTTTTATTAGAAGTGAATCTTGGGGGAATTTTCATGAAAATATGCAGATTTGTCTTAAAGTTTTCATGGTCACCCTAAAACAAATCAGCAATTTACATCACCTACAACTTTTCATTAATAAAAAACTGAAATGTTGACATTGTGGGTGAACAAGTTTTCAGATCTGCCATATTTAAGTGAATTATTCAAACAGTTCTCCCTCACTGGAATACTACAGAGTATATCAGCTTATAATGAGAGACTTTATTATGAAATATGATACACAAAATATTGCTATTACTTAATTTAATGAGATCCGTTACCATACTAACCTCATAAAAGAACACTAATGGGATCCATTACCATACTAACCTCATAACAGAACACTGTTTCAATGAAGACTTATAATAAGGACATGCTGTACAAAAAACTGGCAGAAATGTTAGTATTCAGTGCCTATAAATTGTAATTACATACATACCCTGACCATCCCTGAAACTATGATATATATTCCACCAGGAGGATCTCCTTGCTTCATGATTACATCATCAAAGTTGTAACTCAGGAGTTTTGCTTTATCCTTAAATCAAATAAAATTGGAAAAATTATACAAAATAAGCAAACATCATTTTCATTGTAATAAATCACATGCAACATGTACAAAAATATTAAACATCCCTTTGAAAAAGTAAATACTTTGTTTTATAACAATGGGTGCAGCTTAAGCATTCCTTGCTGAAAAAAACAAGCTCTTTTAGTACTTCATAGTATGTGTATTTGCATAGTTGTCAAACTGAAGAAAAAAATAGTTTCCTGGTAAAATATGTTTCTTTGAGTATACCTACCCAATCATAATACCTAAGGAGAACTACCTACACAAATCCAGCCATCCCAGATACTACTTTTTAGCTAAAGGGAGCTAAAAGTTGCCTGCTGACCTAGATGACAGTCATATCCCCTTAGGTACAAGGATTGGCAGCAAAATATATGAACCTGTCAGTTACTACATCTCTATGGATGTAACTGCGGGGAGGCTGGGAGGGTGTATGTGTACTATGACTGGATAAGTATTCTCGAAGAAACATATTTTACAAGGAGAAATTGGTTTCTTCTTTAAATATGTTACCCAACCATAATACCTTAGCAGAATAGGTAAGAGGTGAAGGGATGTACAGTCCCCTAAGGTACGTGAGCTTCCAGGTAACCCAACTGGAGGGGACTCCATCTGTCCAGGCCAGCTTCGAATAGGGAAACATTTTTCCTGTAAATCCAGCGAAAGTCTTAAGAAGCTGTTAATCAACCTTGAAGGTTGACCAGGTCAGCTGCAGATACAGGTCTCACCAGACTGAACTGGACACTTTGTAATGACTGATCTTGGAGATAAGAGCTAGAGAATGTGGACTCTGATCTCCATTCCATGGCTTGAAAGATGTCAGCTGGAGCACAGTTCCAGTCAAATGTCATGCTGGTGGCAGCTGCTCTAACCTTGTGAGCCAAAATGCATAAGAAGTTCATTAGAGCTGCGGTTATTTCTTGATATGCAGAGTGAATACCCCACTTAATCCAGGATGAGATAGTCTTTGTTCCTGTTCTTCTTGAGAGGTAAAAATAGGCATGATCTCTCTTCACGCAGCAGCTCTGTTCTATTATGGTACCATTTCCAAGCTCATACTGGGTCTTGTAGGTGGTCTTGAGCTGATGTGTCCAGACTAGACAGAGGTTTCATGACAAAAGTCTGATAATCTGTGGAAGGCAGCTTGTTCTTGGCGATGGAAGAGGGTACCACCATGTGTAAGACTGACCTGTTTTGTTGGAACCACATGTAATTTGGGTCTGCTGATACGGTATGTATTCACTAATCCTGCCCACCATCCATAATATCATGAGGAAGCAGGTCTTGCATGAAAGGTGCAACAGAGATGTCCTTGCAAGTGGTTCAAAAAGTGTCTTGTTCAGCCAGGTTAATGCCCAAGATAGGTTCTGCTTTGGGCACAGTGCTAATGTTTGTGACCATGTATACTCAAAGACAGAGGGAAGGTGAGAGATAAGTCCTTGTTTGTCCACTATCCTCTGTTTCATGGTGTTGAAAGGTGTCAGTGATCTTGGACCCTCTTGGTGCTTTATCCACTTTGGTTTGCGAGAACTTTGGCTTTCCCTGGGTGGAGATTTGATAGGATGGTTTTCAGAAATTTGTTTCCTATGTGTGGTCCTTGGGTCTATTTGTTGATTTCCCATACTATCCCTGTATCGATGATATGGTTGCAGGGGAGGGAAATTGGTCTCCTTGGTAGCTTCTTTGCAGACTTCTTCAATCTGGCTGTTAAATAGAAGGTTAGAGGATAAAGTCTGTGCTCTTAGCTTGGGCTTATGGTGGTCCTTCAGGATAGTGCAGGCAGAGAGCACAGAGTCATGTTTCACCAATTGTAAATTTGGACCTGCGATTACATCATTGGCCAAAGTGTGTTGAGTGGCTCTGTTCAGTAGTCAGGCCATTCTTGAGACCAGCTCCCATACATGCTTTGAGATGTTTGGAGTGGGAGAGGATAAGCTATGTTCCACCTGTTGGAAGATAGCCACAGAGATGAAAGTCCAACATCGAAGCCATGGCAACAATATTGTGCACTAACTGCCAAGTGTCATCAAGGGCCATCCAATCCATATGTTTGGAGTGTGGTGATATCACTGTTGACTGCTGTGGTTTCCAAATGAAATACTGGAGTATGGCCAAGGTAGAACTGCCAATGAACGGATGATGAGTGCAGGTCAGAATGTCCGTAACTCTCCCAAACTACAGAAGTAATTGGACTCTTCCAGTTCATCAAAAGATCAACAAATGCCACAGCTCTGGTCCAGGTTGTTGATGGAGTGGGAAGAGGAGGGCAGAATTCTGGGGTTCAAAAGATCAAAAACATCCTCAATAGCTTGGAAGGCTGAATCTACCCATGACATCAGACAGTCTAGAATTGATGACATCACTCGAGAACAAGCAACATCTTGGTTGCCTGAGGTGAGGCTAAGGTCCCCTGTAATGCTTGAGACCTAGCTGGAGAAGAGTGACAAGGTCTGCCACTCACTGAACTCGTAGACTGCTCCGAATTAGAAATTGTGTCTTCTGGACAGTCGCTGAGAAAAGAGTCTCTTCTTGTAGCAGAGTGTAGAGAGACTGAAATGACATCTGTTGAGACATGAGGAAATAATCTTGGCATTGTGCCAAATGAGTGTCATTGTGGTATGTGGGTTAGACTGGTACCTGTACATGTCTGCATAAGTCAGGTTTGATGCCTTGGCTGTTAGTGACTGAGCTCATAATGTTGTTTTGGTCCATCATGATACCTAGTATATGGCCTAGGACAGTCACAATGGAAACACATAACCAGTCCATGTCTGCTGAGCGTAAGGGAACTTGGCTGTTTGTTTAGCTCTTTCCTTCACTATTTCACAATAGAATTAGAGTCAAACCCCAAGGGGGCAAGGTAGATAGGAGTCACCAATAATTCCTGTGGTGGTGATTTGGGTGCCAGAGCTGTTTCAGAGTGTGTCTATGTGGCTGAAGGGTAGGTGTTGACTTTTTTCCATTATTCACCAGAAATTCTCACATGTTTTTCTCAGTTAAGTCTTGCTCATGCATGTTTCAAAAGGCAATGCTTGAGTGATGTTTATCTCCATAAGCATTCCATTATTTTTAAAGAGCACTTAGTCACTTGTATGAGTAGGCTTTGTGACTCCACAAGATAGGTTCTGGCTACAATATTTATATGCGTGCATGTCTTCATGCCCTTAAGAAACTCTATATGTGTATAATTCTGTCATTACTGGTACATACAGGTGAGTTTCCTTTACCATAGCATCCTTAGCCTTGGAACACCATGCTGCAATGGTAGAATACCTGTACATGCCATCCTTGACCTTCTCTACAGGTAGTATTTTAATTAAGATCGTCTGCTATCACTGTTTTCCAGGAAACTATCATTTGGTATATCTCTGTGCCCAATCTGTATTAAAATAACACAGGTGCAGGCCCACAGGTTTATAGTTCTCCTCCCTACAAGTGGTATTGTCAATATATTTTACCTGTAAGCATCATTGCTTTCTTAGAAGCAATAAAGAAATGTACACAAGTGAACTGACACACTGCTATAGATACTTGCAAAAGTAGGTGCAACAATATTTGTTATGAGGCAATTACCTGCAGGGAAAAAGGCCCACAGACCACCTGTACAAGTAGAAACACTGAAGTTGGTGCCCAGATGCGACAAATGCCTTGGAATAAAAACTCACTGATATGTACCTGTTCATAATGGCATTACATATATATTAAGAGTTTTTATAAGCACTAGAGACTTGCACATACATAAATAAATTATAGCCCGAACTTAATGTGAAATCACTTAGGCTCCCCATGCAAGTACCTAAATGTGTGACAATGACAACATGTTCGCAAATTGTAAAGGCAGAGCTTTGTTGGCATAGGAAGAGAAAAAGTTCGACATACGGTATAGTTTCCACAGAAGTGAAAAACTCCTCTTGTACTGGTATAGATTCTAGCTTTAGCAAGGTCTCTCATGATGACAGCGTGCTTCTTGGCACATGCAGAAGTGGTAACTGACAGGTTCATGTATTTTGCTGCCAATCCTTATACCAATAGGGGAGATCACTCTGTCTGACCACCAACAGCAGACAACTTTTAGCTCCCTTTAGCTAAAAGTACCATATTTCATGTAATTTTTCATACATGAAAAAATAATTATTAATTTCAGTGTAAGAAAAATTATATGTAAAATAAATAATTATCATTTGGTGGTACTGACCATGTACGAAAAATAAAGGGATTGTACCTGAACAAGTTCTATGGAACACACGCTACTTGACAACCTAACAGTACAAACGTTCAAAGTAAATGTATATTTCCTGTCTCATTCTGCTCTCAACTCAAGAATCTAATTACAATAAAAATAAAAGTACTCAAAAAGATTTTTGTTGCTATTAGTGAAAGAGAGAGAGAAAGAGAGAGAGAGAGGATTATGTCTCAGTGTGGAAGCTTGTCAGCATTTAGCGCATATGTAGCTGTTATATTGTGTAATGTTGGCAAAATGATTAAGATGGTTTGAACAAGTATTAGTTATGTGTATTATTTATTGGTAAATTATATGCAGCAATGAGTCCACACTGTCAAGAAATTAAGTGCAACTTGTATTTTTACAGCAACAATAATCTCATTATCAAACTGCAATAAAAAACAAAGAACTTGAAATCACATTTTAGTTAATGTGCATGAGCATGCACATGTGCATGTGTGTGTGTATGCATGCATGCATGTGTGTGTGTATGTGTGTGTGTGAGAGAGAGAGAGAGAGATGAAACAAAATTTTGTCAGTGTACAAGACCGTATTTATTCAGGGTGCTTTTTATTTGTAGCTTTTGCAAACAGAAAAAAGACTGTATTTTCAGTTACCTGACGATTGTGATGATCCTCATCTATTATGACCCTACTAATATTCCATTATCAATAAACACCGCTAAATCAACAATTCATTCTTGTTTTAATTATGATGTACATTGTCACAACAACCACATAGCTATGCAGTGTTATTTACATGGTAATTAAACATGCTTAGTGCTTTGGTTATTCCAGTTGAAACCAGACTGAGGGCAGCAAGAATCAACAGAAGAGGTCAAATCAGTGAGGCTGCCAGTAGGGAAATGATTGGATAACATATTTAAAGAAGAAATATTGTTACTGGTTTTTTATTTATAGTTTCTCAAGATTTCCTGTCTTAAAATGAATATCAGCATTTCAGAAGTGAATACAAAACAAAACAAGTCAAAGAAAGCTGAGAAGTCAAACATTTCATTACATAACTTCAAAACTTAAAATGCATTTTAATATTTATAGAAAAAAATTACTATTCCACACCATGCAAAAGCATTCCAATTGCACTGATAAATAATGCACTCATGCACTTATGTAAAACATCATGTGATACTGACACTATCATTGAAGTAAATTCTTTCATGATATGCAGAATGCCATGTCAGTATACACACAACCATTACAGTCACAGTGATCTACTTTTGTGATGGTTGTGTAATACTCCTCAGGATGCATTTGTGTATCTATTTTTATGACTGTACAAGCAACAGTGTCATAAAACTGACAAACATAAGAAGTGTATGTGATCACTGTTTGGAGTATAAAATGTATGTCACATTGAATAACTTTAAGTATTATCATGTCATAAAAATCACAATTTATGCACATTTTTTTAACAATGGTACAAGCAACAGTTTTCCACAAACTGATCTAAATGTAGCAATAAAATGTAAGGAATTCATGTCCTTATACTTTTGTTGGCCTCATACACGTAAAGCTACCAATACCATTTTGGTTGAAATCAATACTAATTAAAGGAGTTAATACTCAAAAACAAAAGTGAGTGGGTCTGAAAATTAATGGCTATAATTCCACTAAGTGAATTAGAACTCAGCCAAGCTCTCATGAAAATCAAACTGACTGACTACCATAATTAGTTGAAATCCATAATAATTAAGAGAGTTATTATGTGGAAACAAATTTGGGCCAATCCAACAGGCAGAGGCTATAACCTTTCTAAATGATAACACAAAGTACCAACAATAAAACTCAGATGAAGTCTCATCAATATCTAGCTACATGTCCAATTTAATTGACATCCAATGGTAATTAAGGAAGATATTGAGCAAAACAAAAGTTATATTAATAGAAAGAATAATGGATGAATGAACAAAAGGGTGAAAGGATGGATGGACAGGCCCAGTTTAATATCCCCCTTTTCAATGAAAAGTTGGAGACTAAAGGTGTAAACAATCAATGGGGTGTTAAAAACAGGCAATAATGACCAACATTTGGTAGCACTCTCAAGATGCATGAAAATAACTTTTTTATGACTGCACAAGCATATGTTGCAGAAACTGACCTAAACATAAAAAGTATAAAGCATGAAAAGTAGGTCACAGCTACCTACTTTAGTATGGTGGTGTTCTACTCATCAAGTTGCATGCAAATATCAATTTATCATGACTGCAGAGGAAATAATATGTGAAATACTGGCTTAAACCTCTATTGCCAAAGTCACTGTCATCACATACTGCTGGTACAGCATAAGCTGTCTTGCTTTTGGCAGAGGTCAGCTAATAAATTGAGCTAAATCAAAGCAATTTTGCAAAATAATTTGGGCATTACAAGCAAGTCCATTTGACCTATATTTATTCAAGTACACAGAGCAGATTTGAGAATAGGACCTAAATGTCAAAACTTACCATTCATGATGACAAGAACTGTGCTGCAGGTGATGACAATGCTGTTAGGAAATAAATACCTGTGTCTTCTGCATGTTTGGCTGGGGAGACAATCAGCAGCTACGTTTTACCAATAATTTCACAAAAATTTTAAGTGACATTGTCTGCCTACAGCATGCTGTTTTGGCATAGAACATTACCTTGATATATGCAATGAGTTCTGGATCCTTCTGAAGCCAGAAGACATTGTTCAGCATCTTGTCTGGAGCTGGTATGGGAAGACTGGGAGGTGCATTCAACAATCTCTTCATTTTCTCTTCTACTATCTGCAGAACACAAATGACAGCAAGGCTGATTTAAAATTAGAATTTTTTGTAAAATGTAAAAAATATATGCAATGTGCAAAAACCGTAAAACTTTTCATTCCTTCACTTTGCTTTCTTTTGTGTTGTTGATAGCTCACTTCAAAAAGGCTTATCTCCACCATTGGTTGTACCTTTAAGGGTTGCAGGCCTTTGTTAAAATGGAGATGAAGAAACAAAAATGTATAAAATGAAAACCTGAGTAAACAAGGAAAGAAAAATGTTACAAGGATGAGACATATTTTTTTTAATTATTAACAACATTAGAAATAACTTGTCTATAATATAAATGAATGGTCCTTAAAAAAGTGAGTCACAAGCTGATAACAGAATTCAGAGGAAATTTATATTCACCTTTATGAAATTTATAAACTAGATTAACAGACTTTTTAATTGTAACATGTTACCATGGTTGGCAAATATAAAGCATCAACATGCAGTGAAAAATTAAAGCACCCACTTCTGGTGTACATCATTGGACTAAGAGTCAATAAACTAATGTCATGTAACTTCTGGTGTACTTCACTAGATTGACAGTCAATAAACTAGTGTCATGTAACTTCTAGTGTACTTCACTAGACTGACAGTCAATAAACTAATGTTATGTAACTTGGTGTACTTCACTAGATTGACAGTCAATAAACTAGTGTCATGTAACTTCTGCTTTACATCACTGGATTTGACAGTCAATAAACTAATGCCATATAACATCTGGTGTACTTCACTAGACTGACAGTCAATAAACTAGTGTCATGTAACTTCTGGTGTACATCATTAGACTGAGAGTCAATAAACTAGTATCATGTAACTTCTGGTGTACTTCACTAGATTGACAGTCAATAAACTAGTGTCATGTAACTTCTGTTGTACATCATTAGACTGAGAGTCAATAAACTAGTGTCATGTAACTTCTGGTGTACTTCACTAGATTGACAGTCAGTAAACTAATGTTATGTAACTTCTGGTGTACTTCACTAGACTGACAGTCAATAAACTAATGTTATGTAACTTCTGGTGTACTTCACTAGATTGACAGTCAATAAACTAGTATCATGTAACTTCTGGTGTTCTTCACTAGATTGACAGTCAATAAACTAATGTGATGTAACTTCTCATTGTACATCACTGGATTGACATGAGTCAATAAATTAATTTCATGCAACTTCTGGTGTGTGTGTGTGTGTGTGTGTGTGTGTGGGATTTGGATTTTGAATGTAGCTTTAAAAATTTTCAGTCATATCACTATAACATCTGCAGTGAGGCAGTTTATAGTGATTTCTAGCACTGAGATATCATGCCACAGACATGTTACATCATGTCCCACCCAGTCACATTATCCTGACACAAGGCTGACTAGTCCTAACTCTAACCTCTTAATGCTCAGATCCTAGCAAGGCAGCTACTAGTACCATGTTTATAGGTCTGTTGTATGACTCAGCTGGGGTTTTAGCTCGTGACCTCCCACAACTTCTGGTGTACATCACTGAACTGACAGTCAATTAACTAGTGTCATGTAACTTCTGGTTTACATCACTGGATTGACAGTCAATTAACTAGTGTCATGTACCTTCTGTGTACAACACTGGATTGACAGTCAATTAACTAGTGTAATGTAACGTCATATTTATATAATCTACAGCAAAGGAAATTTCCATGATATTTAACATTATAGTTGCCTTGATTCTTCCTCATATTTATATAATCTACAGCAAAGGAAATTTCCATGATATTTAACATTATAGTTGCCTTTATTCTTCCTCATATTTATATAATCTACAGCAACGGAAATTTCCATGATATTTAACATTATAGTTGCCTTTATTCTTCCTCATATTTATATCATCTACAACAAAGGAAATTTCCATGACATTATAGTTGCCTTCCTCACTGCTTTTAAATTAGGAATGATGGCTAAAGCTGTTATTCTTAAGTAATTACATTTTAACAAATTATAATGGATTCATTTTCTCAGTTATCGTTAGTTCAAAGGTTTTGTTGTACATTCATAAGAATTTGAAATAAATGCGACAAAACCATATTTAATTCAAGTTACAAAAATGTTTCATTGAATTTGAAAGAAGATAATGAACAAGCAAAAAACATACAATGTTAGAAAATGTGTTAAATTTGGAATGACAGACCTATCAATTTAATTTTTCCAGCACCATGCTTAGTTTCAACTTTGTCCCAAGGTCACAATGTTTATTTAATTCTGAGTTTCAAAATATTTGTATGACCTTGGGGCCAGCTTTAAAAACAAAATATTTGTATGACCTTGGGGCTAGCTTTAAAAACAAAATATTTGTATGACCTTGGGGCCAGCTTTAAAAACAAAATATCTGTATGACCTTGGGGCCAGCTTTAAAAACAAAAGCTTCAAAATTCTCAAAAACTTCACTAAAATGTTTCAAAGCAGCACAGAAGTCAGTGCTGGAATGTTTGTGCAATTATAATAAGTTCTTGGCATGTATAATTGATTCCAAAATTTAAAGCTGATTAAGTGTAAGCCCCAAAATTTAAAGTTGCTGAATCTGAAGCTAGTCTCCAGTTGATCTAAAAATTTTCTATACAATTTGAGATTTTTAAACATTTTGTTTACCATTTAACCTGAAAGAACATGAATCTGATTACTGTGCCCAAACTCTAAATCTAAACAAAGCCCTAATATATTAATTCTTGTCAAAATAATTTATTTGTTCAGTAAAACTAGAATTTTTTTCTCAAATTTAGGAATTTTTTTATTCTTTCACAATTATCAATACAAAGAAGTGGAGGAGAATCCTAAAATGTATTTATTTCTTTTGCATCTTTCAATCATCTCTCCCTCTGATTAAAACACCAAAGATTTCAAAAGTAATCAATGCAAGAAAATCTTATTAAATAATCTCAATCCAAAGTGAAAACTTTAGAATAAGAGGGAACATAGGGACCAGTTTATTTTTACTCTGTGCAACAGTAGAAAGACCAGTTATCCTCTGGTTGCAAAATAACCTTTTCAAGTTTTGCCCCTTCTGCTTCTTCTAGTATACCATCCTCCATTAGTTCATGAATTCCATCTCGAACCTGATTCAGCACACTTCTTATTGCCTGCCTTGTCTTTATTGACAACGCAATGTCTGGGTGTTGCTTAGACAGCATTCCTGCAGACAGAAATAAAAGCTCATTGAAGTGTTGTGTTTATATGGCAATGACAGTGACAATTTTTATTTAGTATTTAAGGCCACCAGTCCACATACAATTCATGTTATTTAGTATTCAAGGCCACTAACCCATTTACAATTCATGTTATTTAGTATTTAAGGCCACTAACCCATTTACAATTTATGTTATTTAGTACCAAGGCTACTGGCCCACATACAATTCATGTTATTTAGTATCAAGGCTACTGGCCCACATACAATTCATGTTATTTAGTATCAAGGCTATTGGCCCACATACAATTCATGTTATTTATTATCAAGGTCACTGGCCCACATACAATTCATGTTTTTTATTATCAAGGCTACTGGCCCACATACAATTCATGTTATTTAGTATCAAGGTTACTTACCCACATACAATTCATGTTATTTAGTATCAAGGTTACTGGCCCACATACAATTCATGTTATTTAGTATCAAGGCCACTGGTCCACATACAATTAATGTTATTTATTATCAAGGCCACTGGCATATATACAATTCATGTTATTTTGTATTCAAAGGCACCAGATATTCATCTTCTATTTGTAAGGCCTCACAGACACATTAATTAACTGTTATTTTATAGTGTTGCACTTTTAGTCATTAACTTATGGGCAGAACATTAAAGAAAAGTAATTGCTTGTCTGAATTTTAATGGGTCAGCAATTTTAAGGTAAAATTTAACATTTGGCTGAGATTTAAAATGGATATAATGATACTTTCTTACAATTCAATATGTCTGAAATCCATTCCTGTAATATGACATATTGTAAATATTGCTTAAAGGACATCATAAAAAGAGCATTTTATTATATATGTCTTGTGAGATCCATCCACACATAAGCAAAACCATATCTACATAAAAAAAATCTTTGACTTTTGAGAAAAAATTAACTTCAATTTTCATCTGGCTTCACTAACATTTTGTGCTTATATGCAGATATTAAGAAAATAGTACACAGAAAAATGAAGAAGTTATTATGCCTTGGAACCATCAGAATCAGTTTACTTACACCCTGGTCCAGCTATCTTAAGAAAAGGTCAGTTAATGGGTGTTAAAAGATGAATACAGATGTGCAAATGAAAATGGTTGCAGGGCCTACCTCTGGGGACATAGCACCTGTATCATAACTTGGAAACTATAAAGATTCCAACTTAATAAGCAAATAATTATATGCTACTGGGTAAGAAAATACAATTCCGATTTGCAACCAAAACTGACCACAGGGTCTATTCTCATCAACTGGGACTAAACTCAATGGTTGCATATTTTGAGAGATGGGTGGGACAGAGTGAGGGAGTGCAGTAATGTATTCTACAGAGACTCATGTTAAAAGATTAAAGCCATGTAGTGGAATTTTTATTTGAAGGTAAAAAAGGAAATTTAGTGTCTCATCTGCAACATAATTAAATCGTATTTAAATCCTCCAATTTTTAGGAGCAAATATGAGTTATGATCCTGGATGCCCCTGTATGAAACTATCTGTCAAGTAGGATGACAATAAGCTGACACAAACAGAAGAAACACTAACCTAATTTTAAAAAATTGTAAATGTCAATAATTCATACTAAAGTTATAGCAGAAAGCAAACAAAACAGTATGTGTAAAAAAATCTTCTTTTAATGGTGTAGTACATAATCCACACCCAACTACAAATAATATACACTCTGATCTGCTGTTACATTCATGATATTCCAACAGATCAGGATCACAACAGTCTAACATCAAAATCACAAATAAAAGAAATGGCATACACCCTGATTTCCTGGTGCATTATGAATATCTTTGTCTATGCTGTTAACAGATAGGTGAACACTGTACCATATTTATCCAGCAATAAGCCCATTCTTGATGAGAAGCCCACCTCCATTGTTACATACTTTTGGGAACTGTTTACTAAGGATATAAGCTCACCTCCTACTTTTTGACAACTTAATTAGGCTGGTAGCCACTCTTAAAGATGGTAGAAATAATGCACATAGGTATATATGATACATTTGAAGTCACATACCAAGACATCTGATTACGTCAAGTCTTCCATTGTCACTCATCTGTTTGAGTGATTTTGCAATCTCCTTGTGGTCCACCATGTGATCTATCAGCTTACGGACCTCCTCTTCACCTGCTGCATATCCTCGACCAACATCAAACCCGTAACTCAAATGTTGACTCATCCGCCGCTTTATCAGATTCAAGATTATCGGCATCAGGGGCTATAAATGAAGAAAAATACAGCCAATTAATTATTAAGACAAGTTTTATACTGTACTTTCAAAATTTTGTTCATCAAATAGACTGCCTGCATAGTGCAATGTTAATACACTTTAACAGAGTGAAAATGCCTGCATAGTGCAGTGTTAATGCACTTTAACAGAGTAAAAAATGCCTGCATAGTGCAATTTTAATACATGTTCTTTGGACCTTGCAGTCCTAGATTCAATCCCCAGTTCAGCAAGTTGAACATACCTGCATTTTTTTCTACAAATTGTGGATTTCTCACAGCATTCATGGATTTTTGGTAGATTAAGCAATATTCTGGGTTTTCTAGTCATTTTGACATTTGTGGAATTTCTTTACACCTTACAGATTTTTAAAAGTGCTATTGGTGAATAAATAAAAAACATCATATCTTGTTCCTAGGTCTGAATTACATGTAGATTAAATATGAAAGAGCTACTGGCCAGTAAATGGCAAAATTTTATATCTTGTTGGTAAGATGTGAATTACATGTTGATTGTGATATGAAAGAACAAGTTAATTATGCTAATTTCTATGTAAAGTACAAAATTACGGGAGAAGACAAACTTGCCTCCCATGTCTATTTTCTTTCTAAAAAAGCACATTGATTAAAGATTATAGATTTATTCAGTGAAGACTTGTGGATTTTCATGAAATACTTTTGTAGTCACACTGGCTTTGACACATGAAGAAGTATATGGTTATCTATGAGACACCATTGTTCTCTTTTCTTTCTGTATGTTCTATAATTTTTTTTTCTCAAGATTCTCTTGCCTCCTACCACCATTAAAGACCTTATCATACCATCACCTGAACTATCAAAACTAAGTTTCTTCAGTTCATAGAATCTGTTGAATGATCAACATAAAATAAGTAAAATTTAAACAATTAAAATTTAAGTAAACTAAAATTTCAACAATTTAAACAGTATTTTAAAACATTTTTATCATATAATGCAGTAGATTTTCTCCTGATTTGTTCAACTCAAACTGCATTCATAGAAATTGACTGCTATACCAATAATACTAAATTGACTGCTATACCAATAATACTAAATTGACTGCTATACCAATAATACTAAATTGACTGGTATACCAATAATACTAAATTGCCTGCTATACCAATAATACTAATTTGACTGGTATACCAATAATACTAAATTGCCTGCTATACCAATAATACTAAATTGACTGCTATACCAATAATACTAATTTGACTGCTATACCAATAATACTAAATTGACTGCTATACCAATAATACTAAATTGACTGCTATACCAATAATACTAAAGTGTAGGCAGAGAGATCAAGGGTTTTGCCACGATGGTGTTATACTCACCAAGATGGATTAATATTCAAAAGTATGAAACCTAATAGCCAAATAAACACAAGAAACTGACCTGTACACAAAACTATGGTCACTGAAGAATGAGATCTCGGTCACATGGATAGGCTTTTAATGGGATGTTTTGTTCCTATGTTCTAAGACGCTTCCAAAGAAAGGAAACTTTTGATCCTTTGACAAAAACCAGAAATGCTTTAACTGAACACAAATGCCCTGTCACTGTGACCTAGATGCAAAACTGAATTAATTTGACCAATGGACAGAAGGATGGACAAGGGTTGCAATATATGCCCTTTCAACAGTTGTGGCAGGGCAAAACCAATATCACCTCATTGAAATGAGGATCTCTCTCATTATCAAACTTGCCAGAGATGATGATGATGATGACATAAGCTCAGATTTCAAGTTTCATACAAACTGAATCATAAAAATGGTTTCCAGAATAGTAATAAGCTCAGCCAATCAGAAACAAGATTACCTCATTAATATGCATATATCTCACTCATAATAAAACTCATGTGATCTCTTGCTGACATAAGCCTATTTATCAAATTTGATAAAATCTGATCAGAACCAAAGTCATTTCAAAGTCGACAAGTTCAGCCAGTCAGAAGCAGATGACAGAGTAAAATGAATGGATGTTGCCCAGAACTGACAAGCTCAGCCAATCAGATGCAGATGACATCAGTAATATGCATGGATGTTACCCAGAGTTGTACTTACCCAAGATTATGCTGACTGAGCATTACTTACTGAGTCTAATCAAAATAAAATTAGAAATATGTTCTTCAGAAGAGAAACAAGCTCAGCCAATCACATGCAAAATCATCTCATTAATATGCTTGAATCCCACTAATTATCTAATACATGTGAGATCTTCATCTCATAAGCCAATTTTCCAAATTTGATTAAAATCAAACCAGAAACATGGCTTCCAGACTGCCAGCAAGCTCAAACTGATGCAAAATCATATCATGGAACTCACTCATTACCGATCCCTCCTGAGATCTTGATTATACAAACCCATATTCCAAGTTTGATCAAAATCACATTTGAAATATCATTTCCAGAGTGCCAACAAACAATTGCTGACTGACAATGGACAATGAACAATGCATAAAGAACAAAGGGCCAGTGATGCAAGATTGATATGTCTATCTCAAGATAATTATTTTCAACTAAAATGATGGATAGAATAAGTTGTGGTTTTTATAAATCTGAGCAAGAGTACTTTTTCAAGCTATTTAGTGGCCAGAAATTTCATTTTAAAAAATTCCAGCCTCCCCCTGTAGCATTGGTCGATCCCTAACTAGATGCAGAGTTTGCGTTTCTTTATATTTCAGTGCTGTGTTTTAGGTGGTACAGGTGTCAGTAGTGTTCACCCTTGCACTCATCAGCAACTGTATGGTACTCTTGTTCCAATCCTGGGTGGTGTTACTATTTCAACCAATATTATTGACTCCAGAATGACTACTGGCCGATGGCAGTGGGGGTAGGGTGAAGTAACAAATTGTGCTTTTGACTTAACACATCATGTTCTGATTGGAAGGATTTTGAACGAAGAATTCATTAAATTTGGTGGGGATTGTCTAAGAGAAAAGACAAATAATTTGAGATGCTTCCAGGATTTTATCATAAGGGGGGGGGATTTCCAACTTGTCAACAAAATAAGAGGGGAGTAGGAAAAAAAAGGAGAGAGGAAATGGACATAGTTTAATATTTACCTAGTATTTAAATATCAATCTCTCCTTCTTCCTGCTCCACTCTGTTAGGGCTCTATCAAGGTCAAAATTTTCAAATGATGTCCCCTCTAGTTGCATAAGCATCAATGTGTTTATTGTTTCTGAGCTTGTGAATATTGTTCTTTGCCAAGAGCCACCTTTCAGTCTGATGTCTGATGTCTGAAGGGGCATATGCATAGCTATCTTAGCCACTTTCAACAAACTGGGAAATTGTTCTTTATTGTTGTATTTACTATTTTCCACAGCTCAAAGGTAAAGTTGTGTTACACTGGGATATATTATATAGCTATTATATAGCGATCCCTCACTGTAGAACTGTTCTAGGGAACGATAAAAGTGTACCATGTTATAGGTAAAGTTGTGTTATACTGGGGTACATTATCTAGTGGTCCCTCACTATAGCACTGTTCATGCGAGCCATAATATTGTATCATGTTTTAGGTGTTGTCACTTAATACTGGGTATTACTATTAAACAATGTTATAGAATCCAGTAACATACCAACCTTAAGAAAGGAACAGTGTTATACTAAGGTGCCGTAGGAGGAATCACTGTAAAGTTAATTATTCATGATATACATCCTGTCTTACCTGAACCAAACGAAACATCCTGCTAAAGCGCTGTAAGATGAAAACAAGCAGGACAACATTGATAGTATCATTACTCTCTCCATAAACTGCAGGCAGAGTAAAGCTAAGTATGACATCAATTAATCCAAGTGATATTATTACAAGTGATATGACATTCCATGGATTCTGCATATAGTCCTTCTTCTGTACTAGTCTCTGTTAGGAAAAAAAGAATATATAATATTAATTCTCTGAATTAAATATGGAAGGATAGAATGCCATATAATGTCAAAGTACCACACAGTTTCATCTTTGTGGCTGCGTCCTAGCAAGATATTGCAAAAGTTAAACCTCACAGAAATCTGAGGAAATAAATACTACATATGACAGTTATTATAAAGTTAAATGAAAAGAAATTTAAAAATTTGGCATTCAAATTTTCCACCAATTGGGAAATCATACAAAGAGTTGACAACAAAGATATTTCCCTATATACAATATTTATGTTACTTTGTCCAGAGATTTTCTAGTGATTTCTACTTTGCATCAACACAAGATACATATAATGAATATTTCTTCTTGGTTTTTGTTCTATTTATCTACATTTCCTGAATTCATATTAAAAAATAAATAACTGTTCATCAATTTGTCCTTGAAATGTTACACTTTTAGAAACTTTCATTAATGAAAAACTATCCTCCTGCGTGGCATTTTCCTTGTCTTTTTTCATGTACATCATAACTCTTGTCCCAATATTCCTATTCCCACAAAACACTGTACGCATCTAGGAACTAACCTTTATAACATACTAAACTTTGAAGTCTCTTCATAAAATGATGTAGGAGGAATTATTCATGTATTACATTTACTCATGTATTTATTACTCATAAGAAACAATTCTCAGTCTCTGTTTGGGAACTAGGTCATGCAGAGCAAATGATATTTGCAGTATTTACTGGGCATATGAAACCCTACGGGGATGTGTGAATAATCAGTGAATAATAAAGTTGACATATTCAAAAGGTGTAGAACTGTTATCCCTGGCCAAAGGGCATTAAAGACCATGGATGTCACACTTCATGAGTTTGACAACAAGAAACTAATAATTCAGATTTTGCAATTTTAATATGTAATTATTAAAATATATAAATGTTATCATAGAATTGTATAATTAGCATTATAATGAAAATAAAATAGCAAAATTAAATGCTCATTTCACACACTGGCTGCAACAAGCTAATAAAATCGAAAGTCAAACAGAAATTTATATTAAACTGAAACTCACTGTTCTAGGTACAGGTATGTCCAACAAAATTTAAAGAAGCAGACCTATAAGGTAATAAATTTATTACAAGGTCTATTGGCAGGGTTATAGGATAGTGTGACCTTTAATATGTCCTTCGGCTTTGACCGTGGAGAGTTGTACCATCCCATACAGCTTGCCTAAATTGTAAATTATGTATGCAAAAAAATCCAGTTATGCATATTCCACATATCTTCTTTAAAATTCATGAAGAGAAAAGAGTTTCAAAGATATGAAAAGATATAATAACCTGGTAGAATACTTCCTCATTATAACACTGTTCACAGGAGTCATAAAAGTGGATTGCCTTATATGTGAAGTCATCTTATATTGAGGTATTTTAGATGTATCATACATACTCATAAATACATAATATTACTCATAGATAATGAAATGAGTTAAAACACAACACCAGCTTTAAAAGGGATCACCCTATACTGAGATGCCTTACAGTGAGGGAGTACTGCAAATATTTAGTTTTTCAAGCTCAGTGTTAAAATTGACAATGCACTGACTACACTGCTTGTGGTAAGACATTATCACATTGCACACTTCTTGTCATCAAACTTAAGAGATATTCTATTTGCAGAGTTAATAGTATTTATACCAAGGTTCCTTCGTACCGTGTATCTCACCTGCAAATTGTGTGGTAATATACCACAACTGTATCTATTTTGCAAAAACATGAACACAAGATATATAATCTTAATATTGACAACAACACTATTGTTGCTGCAGTCAAGCCACTGCATGAAAAATGTTATGAATATCTTTCCATGCAATCAGGTCACTGCATGAAAAGTGTTATGTAATGTCTTGCCATGCAGTCAGGTCGCTGCATGAAAAGTGTTTTGTAATGTCTTGCCATGCAGTCAGGTCAATGCATGAAAAGTGTTATGTAATGTCTTGCCATGCAGTCAAGTTACTGCATGAAAAGTGTTATGTAATGCTTTGCCATGCAGTCAAGTCACTGCAGGAAAAGTGATATATAATCTCTTGTTATGCAGACTAGGCAATAACTGATAGAATTTTCTGAAGATGACCATCATTACCATGTATATATGAGCCCCAAGATAATATCTCTTTGGGTACAAAACTTACAGTGTGAAACTTTGGGCATCTCAAAATCTTTCCTGATTGCAATGAAGTCTTTTTTATGCAGATATCACAAATTCTAATGAAGATCCAATGCTTCTAAATGCATGTATGCATTATTAGATTAGAACAGTTTAGTATGTGATCAGTTTTCTGCCATGATGTCATATCATGTGAAGGGATCATGTTTTCTTGCATTGCAGCTAATATGTGATGTGCACAGAGTAGGAAATCTAATATCCATTTCTAACATTCCTAGATTTTCCTCCTTGCATTGTAACACAAAGTAGGAAATATAATACCCATTTCTAAAATTCTAGATTTTCTTCCTTGCATTGTAACACAGAGTAGGAAATCTAATATCCATTTCTAAAATTCCTAGATTTTCTTCCTTGCATTGTAACACAGAGTAGGAAATCTAGTACCCATTTCTAAAATTCCTAGATTTTCTTCCTTGCATTGTAAAACAGAGTAGGAAATCTAATATCCATTTCTAAAATTCCTAGATTTTCCTCCTTGCATTGTAACACAGAGTAGGAAATCTAATACCCATTTCTAAAATTCCTAGATTTTCCTCCTTGCATTGTAACACAGAGTAGGAAATCTAATAACCATTTCTAAAATTCCTAGATTTTCTTCCTTGCATTGTAACACAGAGTAGGACATCTAATAACCATTCCTAGATTTTCTTCCTTGCATTGTAACACACTGGTCATGGTATGGAAATTCTTCAGTACTATCATATATTGCAGGTGTTGCAAAATGTTTATGAAGCACGTGTCCTTGGAACATACATGTAATTTCATATACTCTTATTGATAGACATCAAAGCCTTTAAGGGGTGGAAATGATGTAAAGTGTACATATGGGCACAACACCAATTTGCAATTTTTACTGAAATAATTAGAAATGGTAAAAGCAATATATCCTACACCAATCAGACAGAGCATTCTTTGCCACAATGTAATCAGATGGCCAATTTTGGTCGAATGCAGCATTGTACATACCTGTCATCAGTCAAACATTATAGGGCCTTTATTACATACCCATTTAATCTCACTTGGCTGATCTGGCATTTTATACAGATGTTCAATCTGTGATTCTGTATCACACACCTAAACTTTCCATATCGCACACCCAGCCTGAACTACTTTTACAACTTGAAATATTCAATAATAGTCCACTTGTAAAACAATGTGAATGATTTATTGCTATAACTTTGAAATTATTCAAAATTGTCATGTTTGTAATTTTAAGAAATGCAATCATATTGGGTGAAAATAGCCGCTTTTGCCATTGGGGATAATAGGAGAGTACCATAAGTTAGTGACGAGCAGTTTATGTGCATTCCACAGTATCTAGGCTGAGAATTGAGTAAGATGAGGTTGGCAAAAATAATGTAGACAGAATGTTTGACAGTGAGTTGTCAGATGAAGCTGGTGTGCAAAGTGACACCAAACATAAGAGGGCAAGTACTTTGCTGCTGAAATATTGTACTGAGATTTTTTTATATCCAGAAAAGTAAGAAAGGTTCATGGAGTTATGCCAAGATTCAAGGCATGGTTAGAAATGACTCACATTTGGAGAAAACTTTATCCCATGTTTAATTCCCAAGAGACATTCCACAAAGTAAATCATCAAAAATATCAAACTCAACTAAAATCAAGTTCAGCTTCAAAGTTTCAAAACTAAAGTCTACGGAATTCAATTCTTTTAAGGAGCAAATTTATGTGGAGGGACTTACAATTTGCCTATTAAAATTACAGAGGAAATGAATTTGTTTAGTAAATGTGAGGATAAAACTGACAAACAATTGTGACATAAAACCAGACGTATCACAGAGCAGCAGCTGTTTTGACTGTGATGCAAATTTAGAAGAATTACATCTCGTTACAGTGTTCTTGACACTTTTCCAGCACTGGGGTAAACAGTGGGAACCAACTATATATTTACAGTTTAAATTATTGTGACTGTTCAAGTAGAAAATAAAGAGAAGAAAACAGAACAATATTGCTATAGTGTTTAGAATTTTCTTGTTAAAATATACCCAAATGATTAAAAATCTAGTCTACATTTTACAAAGAGACAGAATCTTAGATTTCTTAAAAATATATGCTTAAATTATCACTTTAAATTCAATACATCAATACATTTTTGTATTAAATGAAAACATAAACACAGAGTTTGAATGTAATGTAAGTTAATGAACTTTCTGTATAAAATTAAATGTTACTGTTAAAAATTAGTGTTTGTCTGTGAAATATGACCCTGAATTTGCTTGGAAGAAGAGTGTCTGTTCAGTAAGTAGAGTGAAAGAAATAGAGTCACTTAATGGTCATAAACCTATGTTCCATTTGAGAAGGAAAAATTCACTTGCTTATATACATGAAGGTTGTACATTATTGATATAAACACCAAAATGCCTTATTTTTTTTAATAGTATACATTTTAAAAAATTAAAAGAATGAGTGAGTAATAAGGGGATATGTAATAAATACAAAACCACATAAGTGTTTTGTTCCAAGTTGGGGGAAAGAACTTGTTTGATATGGTGTAGGAACAACATGCATCTTGGCCTCGACATTCCTATGCTATATCAAACTTGTTCTTTCCGTCCACTCAGAACAAAATACATATATAGTTTTGTCTTTGTATTTCTGTCAAATGTAACTGAGTCTGTATCATATCTCAGGCAGACATGATAGAGCCTTCATCATATCAGTCCAATGTGATAGAGCCTGTATCAAATCAGTCAAATGTGATACAGCCTGTATCACATCAGTCAAATGTGATAGAGCCTTCATCATATCAGTCAAATGTGATAGAGCCTTCATCATATCATTATATCAGTCAAATGTGATAGAGCCTTCATCATATCAGTCAAATGTGATAGAATCTGTATCAAATCAGTCAAATGTGATAGAGCCTGTGTCATCAGTCAAACATGGTAGAGCCTGTATCATATCTTAGTCATATGCAATATAGCCTGTATCATATCAGTCAAATGTGATAAAGCCTTATTATCTCTCTGTCAAATGTGATGGAGCTTGTATCATATCAGTGAAATGTAACAGAGCTTGTATCATATCAGCCAAATGTGATAGAGCCTGTATTAGTCATATGTGATAAAGCCTGTATCATATCAGTCAAATGTAATAGAGTCTGTATCATATCAGTCAAATGTAATAGAGTCTGTATCATATCAGTCAAATGTAATAGAACCTGTATCATATCAGTCAAATGCAATAAAGCTTGTATCATATCAGTCAAATGTAATAGAGTCTGTATCATCAGCCAAATGTGATAAAGCCTGTATCATATCAGCCAAATGTAACAGAGCCTGTATCATATCAGCCAAATGTAATAGAGCCTGTATCATATCAGCCAAATGTAATAGAGCCTGTATCATATCAGTCAAATGTAATAGAGCCTGTATATCAGCCAAATGTAATAGAGCCTGTATCACATCAGCCAAATGTAATAGAGCCTGTATCATATCAGCCAAATGTAATAGAGCCTGTATCATATCAGCCAAATGTAACAGAGCCTGTATCATATCAGCCAAATGTAATAGAGCCTGTATCATATCAGTCAAATATAATAGAGCCTGTATATCAGCCAAATGTAACAGAGCCTGTATCACATCAGCCAAATGTAATAGAGCCTGTATCATATCAACCAAATGTAATAGAGCCTGTATCACATCAGCCAAAAGTAATAGAGCCTGTATCATATCAGCCAAATGTAATAGAGCCTGTATCACATCAACCAAATGTAATAGAGCCTGTATCATATCAGTCAAATGTAATAGAGCCTGTATCACATCTCAGTGCAAATCATACTAATTAAATCTTATGTACATTGATATTTACTCCATATAAAAGACTCCACTAAATGTAATGTTAAATGTTGGGTTCAAGTTCAATTTATGGACTGAGGACATTTTCCATCATGCACGCACACATACATTACAATATCGTATGGAGAAAATACATACCTTTATCACTGCTTCAATAATGTATATAACAACAAAAATAACATTAAGAGATCTGAAGATATCTCTCTCTTGGTATAGTTCATGAACATACAGGCTGGCAACTGAGATTGCTGAATTTATCATGTCGACGACAATAATTACAAAAATGGTATAGTAGAAAGCCTGATGGTTGACCAGTCTGTGAAAAGGTTGCAATAGAAAGTTCTTTGGAACATCTACTATGTTGACAACAATGAACTTCTTCACAAGTCTTTTCTGAAAGGAAATGAAAATCATGACTACTTGGATATGAATTTTTGGATAGAATTCTATTTTGTATAAACAGCATTGTATCATGTTTTAAAAGTGTATTGCAATGGTAAAAAGAAATTACCATAATATTAATCGATATATGCTTTGTTGTAAAGGGTATTGCAATGGTGGAAAGAAATTACCATAATATTAATTGCTTTGTTGTAAAGTATATAGCAATGGTGGAAAGAAATTACCATAATATTAATTGCTTTGTTGTAAAGTGTATTGCAATGGTAGAAAGAAATTACCATAATATTAATCGATATATGCTTTGTTGTAAAGTGTATTGCAATGGTGGAAAGAAATTACCATACTAATAATTGCTTTGTTGTAAAGTGCATTGCAATGGTGGAAAGAAATTACCATAATATTAATTGCTTTGTTATAAAGTGTATTGCAATGGTGGAAAGAAATTACCATAATATTAATTGCTTTGTTGTAAAGTGTATTGCAATTGGTAGAAAGAAATTACCATAATATTAACCGATATATGCTTTGTTGTAGATATAGCATGGCCATGACATGACTCCAAATTCTGCAATTATTTCAAGCAATTGCTTGAAGTACTAGTACAAAACTTTAGTGTGAAAATAAGAAAGAATTTGATTTAATAATTTGGCAAGATATGTTGTATTCTTGAAAGAAAAAGAGAACATCATTGCTTCTTGCTTATTTTTTAAGGACATTAACTCCTTAAAAGCTGATAATTTTTAATCCAATTATTACTGAACCAAACAATAAAGCCATCAAATCTTTGTGTTTGTCTTCAATGCATTCTGTTTACAATTGTTACTCAATCTAGGAAAGCAATAGGCAGGAGATGTTGGCTCCATCATCTAGCACTGGCATACAAAACCAAGCAGCAGTCTAAAAGATTTCTCACCTGAATTTATAAAACAATTAATTTACCTACATATTTAATGGAAAACAATAAGCCACCAATGACTATTCGATCAAGTATCATACACACCCAATGAAATAAGTTTATCTTCCAAATTGTCAGGAGCAGTTCAGTCATTATCACAGAATTCCTCCCCCCCATAATAAGCCTTTTCTAATTTAGAGTCAGAAATGCAGACAGCAGCTCCAAATTGCTGGCATATACACAATTGACTTGTCATTGTAATGTTAAAAAGTTCCTTGTATAGCTGTACTATTGTCGAACATTGACTGGAACAGAACTATTTATGTTTAAGGGGTGAAGGGACTTGCTATTATAATCAAACATACTACTCCCTGTTTTTACTCTGCAGCAGTGCAAAGTCAAACTTATAAACATAAGTCTCATTCACTATGGGTTTTTGTTTGTCTTGAAGAAAATGACTCATCTGTATTATGGAGATCTCATTTTTAAAGATGTCCCATGTCCCAAGTCCACTGCTAATCCTATGTACGAATGATAATGAATGCCAGTCAACCCAAGCAGCTGAAGCTGTATGATAGCCAAAAACCAGTCAATTTTGACACCAAAAGAATTCAACCTATGACCTTGACCTCAAACTTTTTGACTAAAATATCCCAAAAATGTTAAATGTCCATTGTAAAACATGTGAGCAAACTCTAATAAAATCTTATTAAAGTAGATGCACATCTGCTAGTACATTTTAAATATATAACCAGTGTCCTTGACCTCTGACCCAGTGACTTCCAGTAGGACACATTAAATATATGACCTGTTTGACTTTGATGTATTATCCAGTGATTTCCTAATTTCCAGATGTATTTATGTTCTTTGTGTAAACTGTGTGCAATGTTTGATAACTATGTCTTCAAGGACAGGAGATAATGGCATATCATGAATTTCAATTGCTGACCATTATCTGATTAATATCAGATTCAGAAAGTACATCAATATACTTTGATGATCTGAACAGCCATATTGGAGGCCATGTCCAAATGACTTCATTAGCATTGAAAGATTTTCAAACCAATCATATCATGCCTTTCATTTACCATTCTAATTTGTTTATTCTGTACACTTTGGAATTAGAAATGATTCACTGTTTGCAAATTTTAAAAGTAACCTTTTGGTTGGCTAATAGAGGAGGTCATTCAGATTCTGGTTCCAATACTACTGTGCCAGATCATTACAGGACAGGTCAACACAGTCTTAGGATCTGATCTGATGTATCTTAGAAACTTTGTCAAACAGCTTCTGAAACCTTATCTATGATAGTTTTCCACAAAGTTCTAAGCTGCTGTTCAGTCTAGCTAGCTATATTTAGACAGGTGCAGCACCTCACCCTTATTTCTGAGCATTCCTCTATTTTTCATCCTTCCCTTTATTTTTTTTTATTTTAAATACTCCTTAAATATTTTTGTATTTTGCTCTTTTTTTCCTCCATAAGCCATGATAGATTTCATCTTAATGTTAACATATTCATAAAGGATAGTCCAATGGAAACACTCTTTTCTTGCTTACCATTTGTTTGTATTATAAGGAGTGTGAACCATGGCTAGGTCTTTTGCTACAATGCACCAAAATGTGATCTAGATTTGAATGGGTCTTTTGCTACAATGCACCAAAAAATATGGTATAGTGCTAGTAAATATTCACACTGCTGGAAAATCAACTTATTTTATAACATAACTCTTAGTGACAGGTACAATGATGAGGGCCCCACTCACTACAATCTGATTCCATGGACCTTAAGCTGAGAAACTTGTGCTGGGAAACCAAAATAAAGATAGGTGATTTGGGGGCCATTACTCCACTATATCATGACACGAATGCATGAAATCCAGCTCCTTCAAGGTCTCATCAATACAAGTAAGATTCCATGTCAAGATATGAATTTCACCAACAAGGGCCATAAGTCTGTCCAAAATGGACTCAGTGAGACAAAACCTATAAAAGGTCTTGGTTTATTAAACAATATTTGTATTGAATTGCATCAAAATATGTTAAATAGTTCTTGAGTTTTGAGCTATGCTGATCACAGTTAACATCCCATGCAAAGATATAAAGTTGTTCAACATGGGACATAACTCTGTAACAAATAAAGTAGATGAGATAAAATCCATAAAGAGCAAATTAAGATCTAATCAACAATGTTCTTACCAGAATATGTTGAACAATTCTTAAGCTAAGCTGATTGCAAGCATATGAATACAAGAATTTGCTCAACAAGGGCCATAACTCTAAAAATTTGAGATGACAAGACTAACTCTTAAAAGGCACATACAATTCTGTAAGAGAATATTCATACCAAATTGCATCAAAATATGTTAAATAGTTGAGCTGTACCAGTTACTACCAACATCCCATGTCCATGTGAAGATGTGAAGTTTGATTGTCAAGGGACATAATTCTATCCAAAATGAAGTTGATGAGACAAAACCCATAATAGGCACAATTATGTCATTGAGATAATGTATACACCAAATTGCACCAGAATATCTTAAATGGTTCTAGGACTATGCTGGTTAAAAGGTTACTAGGATATGCTGTAGTGGAGATTTTAAACTGATGAAAAAGACAACAAAATCAACCAAAATTTGATCTGAAAAGATAAAAGCATTAGAAGGCACATCAACATCTAAAAGGCCATTCACTTACCAAATGGAATCCAATTATGTGAAAGGGTTGCAGAACAATGGTGGTTACGGAAATATGAATAGAGACAGAGATAGGCATCAATGGACAAGTTTATTATTATTGGGCTCATACATCTCAATATGGCACCCTAATGAATCAATAATCTGAATATACAATGTTAACATTTTTGAAAAAAATAATTAATTTAGTGCTGTATTTTTATGACCTTTTTATGACATGTTGCCCATAAAATAAGTAAAGAGCCCTGAAGTGGGGCAACACCTTTTATTTACCATCAATGTACCTTTATTTTACAATTCTGACTAGAACATTGAAGCAAAAGATATTTCTTAACAGAAGGGGAAAATGTTACCTTGTGATTACATCATCAATGTGCTGTCGACTCTTTAATAGCCTCACCATCCTGCATCACTGGCATTTGGATCACCTCAGGTTTATCAGTCTTAGATTTTAAGAAAGATTTGGTCCAAATATTTTAAATAATCAGTGCTGCTGAGACACGAAAATCAGTGGCAAAAACTTACCTCAAATAAAACATTTTTTTCAAGACGGTGGTGTCCAATGTGAGGCAAGATTTTGCCTGAAATTTTAAAATGAGCAATATTTTGCGAGAAAATGAAGCACAACAATGACTCTGAAGTAGAAGATATTCTCATTTGAGTAGCTGATTTCTTCAAAAACTCATACAAGTTGTTAAAACTGACTTACACATAAAATGCCAACAAGCCCAAAGTTTTCCACATGCTTGCACAGGCTGGTGAGATTTGTATACAAAAATTTGGTAATAATCAGTAAATTATGTGCTTGTTAAAAGAAATTTTCTTACCAATTTTACTTGTATTTTGGGAACTTCCCAACATTTCTTTATCTCTTCCACATCAATAGACCTGAAAGAGATTTTGTTTGGGTTTAATATACCACTGTCTTCTACAGACGCCTTATGATGTGATGCATAAATAAATGTAATACACAACTAACACATAAATGTCTGCAATAAATAAGGAAATGAATGAATAAAACATATATTGAAAATAAACTGAAAAACTAAAGGCTGTTACAGTGTTCAGGTGTGTGAAGAATTCACATATTTTCTCTTCTTTTTCCTTTATTGTTTAGTTGTTCTTTGCATTTTCAGTATAATTTTAGTTTTATTGATGATTTGCCATGAATGAGAATATTTGCATTACCAGAAAAAGCATATCAATCTCAAAATAGTCTTGTACATTTTAAACTAAAATATTTTCATCATTATTATGAAGTTGCTGGGATTGAAGGAGTTTTAATTTGTTTTTTAAATTATCTAATGAATCTTTCTTAAAGTTAAACATTTTCTCATAGTCTCTTGCTGTATCATCAAAAGAAAATATAACATCACAACAGATATGATGTTAACATTATATGAAAAGAGTGTGGTTTCTACTATCACAAGATGTTAACCTTATCAAACAAACAATGTAAAAAGATGCTAATAAGAACCTATTCATGGAAAAATATGATATTTAAACAACACCATTATGCCAGGAGAATAAGAAATTATCATTAGTTACTTATCTGTGCAGTGTGACTTACCTCCCCTTCTTGTCTGAAGCTACATCTGTGCATTCTTGAAGTTTTCGAGTTGCCTCTCTTGACAACATTCCTTGTTCAAACTGCCGCCAATAACTCATCTGTGAGAAAAATGGCAAGCATAAAATATCTATAATACTCTAACAACCACCAGATATTGCAAAGTATGAATTAACAGAGAGAGTATGTATGTATGTATGTATGTATGTATGTACATTTAACAGTACCTCAGTACAATTATGGTGCTAATTAAAAGTCTAAAAGTCTGAAAGTTAAGAATTACACAAAAACTGTAGCAAGATAATTGTGAACATGAAGTGTAGCAAGATGAAAGGTATACTAAATAAAAGATATAGGTAAAAGATCTAAAATGCTCAAAGCACTTGGTCAAAATTTCTTATATAAACCAAATTCACCCAGAAAGTCCAAGATTTTCTCATGAGGTACATAATCATGTTCCTTTACTGTGTTCAAATCAAAATACTTCTGTCTCACGTTAGTCGACATACTCAATAAGAATGTGTTCCAGTGACATTGGACGCTAGCAGAGTTTTCACTCTGACCGAGGTTCAACCTTCAGGAAGTGTGCATGACTCAGGTGGGAGTCAGATACTTGATCAGGTCATTGTTGCTTTATCTTGGAGATTTGTTCTATACAAGGGATGCAACTCTCCAATAGTGGATCTAATGCAACAAAGATTGTGGAGTTTTTGTTCTACATATTTTGCCATGTATAAAGAGCATGCTGATTTACACAAGATTTGAAGTCAGTATAAGGAATCTTCCATTTAGAAATGGATGGCTGACTGTAGAGCAGCTTTGGCTGTGATATCTGTTTTTCTGTACCCTTTATAGCCATGTGACTTGGCAGCCAACAGTAAAGAATAACTTTTTTGACTGTATGAACAAATCATGTTTCCATAAGATCTGTAGCATTAACAATACATTTGTTATCCAAATTAAGGTTTTGCAAGGCTTTCAGTGTGAAAATGGAAGCTGATAAGATAATGAATTTTAATTTAGAGAGGTTTCAATGAAGTTTAAAGGTTTGACATGGCTGTAATTTCTGCAGTAAACTGGAGGTTTTATAGTAATTGGCTCACTGTCAGCTCCAACCTGATCTGTCTGTATACAGCTCTGATTTTAACTGAATTTTCTCTGAAAAGGGATTAGCTGAGGACTTTCTGAATTAACAAAGATCAAATATAATTGTAGAGGGGGACTGATAACCAATGTAGTGATTTGGAACATAGAATTTTGTAATATTTTTAGTACTGACTTTTTGTTGTTTGTAAGTGAGCACAAATTTAATTATGCCAAAATGTAAAATGAAATTGTTTTTTGAGGATACAAAGTTTGCTTTTGGGGCCTTAAAGCTATATCATCTGTGGGACTTGATGGATTAGAACAGGGTTCGGCAACCTATTTTACATAGTATGCCACTTTTTTCAGGATTAATTACAAATGAACAAGCATGTGCCACCAGTAACAGAGTAACACTGTTAAAATCAAGATTTTAGGCTTCCATTTGCATGCCACACAAAACCTCTTTACGTGCCACCTTGTGGCACACATGCCATAGGGTGGTGACCCATGGATTAGAAGATAATTTGGTAGTGTACTGAAGAGAAAGTTAAGTTCGTCTAAGATAAAGTGATAATTCATTTGCCCTAACAAAGCACTTTCTGAAGGAGCGGTTCAAAATGTATGTATAGCCAGATGAAGTCTAAGTCCCTGACATGCACTGCATCAAGCATCAGGAGGAGAGATTTATGAAAATATCCAAACACAATCTAACCATAGTCAATGACCTGCATAATCAGAGCAAGACCTAGTTCTGATCTGCTCCCCAATCTGCCACAACTCCTATTAATTCCAGGGCTTTGTATCTAATATATGGAGTTAGTAGATAGATAAACAGATCAATATTGATAGACATATGGAGACAGATAAAGGATCAATACATACTTCTATGACCCACATTAGAAACAATGTAGTTGTGCTAGTACTAGAATGACTATTGCAGTCTTTCTTCCAACTGATAAGCCCAGTGGGTTTATCTAGTAAACATGATAAAAGTTGAGGGGGTGGGTGTGTACAATTGGACAAGATTTTCTCTTATTAAAATAAAGTCTGCTGAAAATGTAAGCATGAACTTATCATGGAGAAATTACAGGCATTATCTTTTGCTCAAATTAAAAACTGAAGAGGGACTGACAATGAATGACATCAATTGGTTTGTCTGTCTGTCGGTCCATCCATTGAAGAACTTACCTTCTCTGCCTTCAGCATCCTGAGGATTGCCTCATTGGTCATGTCTCTTAGATCCTTCCTGGTGTACTGTGGTGGAAGTTCATGGTCACAGTCAGGGCAAATTGCGTTTTCTTTAAAATCTAGTGACTCATCCACATCAGCCTAAAAAAACATATAATTTATAGACAAAGTATGTTTATTTCTTTCATTGAACTGATTCATTTGTCAGAATATCTCTTTCTTTACCCATTTAGCATTTAAATTTCAACTAGTATTTAATTATTAATTTAGAAATATGTGTAAACATTTTATTGCTTTGTAACAAACAGTCACAAAATTAAATCCAGCATGAAATGTTTGACGGAGGTTAAGATCAACCCACACAAATTTTATCCCCCAAAAATTGTCTATTGACACCACCCCAAGAAATTTTATCCACATGAATATTTCTGATTTTACAGAAAGTGGGCAATGGCTGCCGATGCAAAGGCACTGTCTATGTCAAGGCAGTTTCATAAATGAGTTACTTTAAATAAATTTATTTTCTTGGATATCATAATTTTTTTAATTTTCACAAAATGGACTGACATTTTGGTTGGTACAGTACTCCATCACTATAACGCTGTTCATGGGAGTCATAAAAAATATGAATTGCTTAATTGGCAAGGGCACCTAATACTGAGGTACTTTATACATAAAATTGTTAATAAATAATGAAATATGATCTATGATCATATCTGCCTTATACTGAGTTAAATTATATTGAGGGAGTACTGTACTTAAATCTATGGCATTGCAATTGTTAGAAATGGCATTTTATGGCAAATAAATGTATTTTGTTTTTCAATCTGAGTATATTTTAGCAACAACAGAATCAAACAAAAATTGGTGTTATGAAATTAAACGTGAATCCACAGTACTCAAAAATCCTAAAACACAAATAAAAGTTAATCTCAATTTCTCCTAAACATTTCAAGAGTCGGTAATTATACATTTTAATTATGCTGGTTGTTGTTGTTGTTGTTGTTGTTGCAGGGTTTAACGCCATTTTTCAGCACAAGATAGGCTATACATGGCGGCCAGTATAATTGGTGGAGGAAGAACCCTGGAAAACCCCGGGAAGAACCACCGACCCACGAGAAGCTACTGGCAGGTTTTCTCACGTGCCAACGTTAGCCGAGCCTGAGACTCGAACTCACGCAGACAGAGGTGAGATGGCAGTGATCCGTAACGGTGAGCGTTTTAGACCACTCGGCCACTCGGGGCCCCTAATTATGCTGGATTCACAATAATAAAATTTCAAAAATTTTATTATTTTTCAAATAAAGAAGAACCAATTTCAAATCCATTAAATTTTGTCAAAAGAAAATTACCATTCAGAATACAGCAGTAGTAGAAAACTCCATTGTCTGATAGCCTAGGGCAACAAAATATTGATGTGGGGGAACCAAATGACTAAAGTAAAAGCCCAGTCAAACAACCACCTTGTTATGGCAATAATTTAAAATAAGTGTTTGTCATTATGCAAATCATAAATGGACTCTCAGCATGTCATAACTGTAGCTGATTGTTTCTGAGCATCAAGATTTTTCAGTCCAGTTGTCTCAAAGGCTACAAGGGTTTTTGAAATTGTTCTACCCTCCACATAGTAATGAATTGTTAACCATTCAGGAGTATTAACAAAGACATGACTTTGAAATAAAAGGTAGAAATAAGGATCCCTCAAAGTCTACAGCAGGTATGCTGTTGAAAATTTAAATTGACTTGGCTGTCAGAGACAGTCATAAATAAGTGCTTGTTTCATATAAAACTGAAATTTACTTGGCTGTTGTAGACATAAAGTCTTAAATAAGCATTTGTTTCATTAAAATTTAAATTGACTCGGCCTTCATAGACAGAGTCATAAATAAGTGTTTGTTTCATGTAAAATTGAAATTGACTTGGCTGTCATAGACATAGTCATAAATAAGTGTTTGTTTCATGTAAAATTGAAGTTAACTTTGCTGTCATAGACATAATCCTAAATGTTTGTTTCATGTAAAATTGAAATTGACTTGGCTGTCATAGACATAGTCATAAATAAGCATTTGTTTCATGTAAAATTATTGTGGAAATTTGATAATACCCATCTCATGCATACATTTGGTGAGTGGAATAATGAAATCAACAAATGAGTTTTTACAAATTTCATATATAACTGTCGCATAAAAAATAAAAATGGATGAAAAAAGGAAAACACACACTGAAGTGGTTTGAAATACAAATGGAAATACTTTTCATACATTTTATTTATGTGAAATCATAAATGTTGGTGGATATATATCATTTAGAAATGTGCTTATGGAACATGAATGCCTCATCACAGTGAACTACTTTTTCTGAACTGGTGTTATGCATACCAAAAGACACATACTCTCACAAAACTGGATGACTCTGCAACTAAATATGCAAGAAGTTGACCTAAATTCAAAACTTTTCTGAAAGTCAGTGAGGTGAGGAAATAAAGTCATTGTAGAAAGTAGTTGTAAGCAAGACAAATCCACACACAGAGTTCCAAGATAATTTAGCCAGCTCTGCCCAAGAAACTAGTTTTACTGTATGAGTCTGTGATCAAATTTTTTGTAGGTTGTTGTTGTACTTACCAAGACACATAAATAACATTCTATGACTCTACAGTGAACAATGCCTCAAAAAATGAACCAAATGCAAAACTTAACTAAACTCACTGGTGCATTAAAGAAAGGTCAAATTTACTTAATTTTGATAGGTTGTACTCAAGAAGATGGATGACTTTAGAAATGTGCATGACTCTGCAGCCAAAAGTGTCCCAGAAACTGACCCAAACGTAAAGCTCAACCAAAGTCACCAAGGTGTGAAATTAAGATCAAAGCGATCTCCTTTTGGTGGAGTGATGCTACATTTACTGGAATTACATGTATGTAAGTGAAAAAGTATTTTTCTTAAAATTTCTCAGTTTAAAATTTTTGGATTTATATTAAGACAATAATTATCAGTACAGAAAGATCTTGGTCGACTTTAAGAACAAAATAACTATTTGATGGCATGTCATCATTTCCTACCATCCATGATGAAGGACATAAACTTTTAAACCTTCTTTTGGAGCCCAAAATAATCTTCCATTAGTACAAAAATTAGAACATGGAAAAGTATATTAAAAAGGTTTTGTGTAATTATGCCGAGTTATATAAGGGAAGAAGGCATGATGGATGGACACACCAACAAACATATGTACAGACTGGCAGACAGTGGGTTGAGGTTAGATTGTGACAGGTGTATTTCTTTTGTACACAACTGGTCTTCTGTGCTGGCATGCATATTTGCAAGTAATCTTTGTGATGTCAATCTATGCTGCATTCGGAAATTTCCAAAAGTCTCACAGAATATGATTCTTAGTGGGACTAATTTCACAGCATCAAGAGAATTTAGCAATAATCAAGATGCACTAGGCAGGTAAAATTTCTTCATTTGGAGGTACCAATTTTTTTCTAGTAAAACACGTTGCTTCAAGATTACCTATCCAGTCTTAATACCTTAGAAGAACTACTACTATCTTGCAAATCCATCCCTCCCAGGTTAAAACTTTTAGTAAAATGCTTAAAGTTCTCTGGTCACCTAGGTGGCACTTGGGCAGTGATCTCCCCTTGGTACAGGTATTGATGTCAAATCCCAAGAATATCTCAGTTACTACTGGAACAGAAGGTATGCTCTCTATATGGATGTAACTGCAGGGAGGTTGGGAGCATGTATGTGTGTTATGATTGGGTAAGTATTCCCAAAGAAACATATTTTACTAGAAAAAACTGGTTTCTTCTTTAAATACATTACCCAATCATAATACCTTAGGAAAATAAGTAAGAGGTTGAGGGGGATACATACCCTTACCATGGAGAGGTGGAGGGGGATACATCCCCTTACCATGGCAATGCCATCTCTGGTCCTCTAAGGTATGTGAGCCAGCTTCTAAATAACCTGACTGGAGAAGACTCCATCTGTCAGAGAGCGGCTTTGAAAAGGGCAAATTTTTCTTCATGCATATCCCGCAGAAGTTGTGAAGCCATGTCCTATGATGCTGTTGACCAACCATGCCTATAGGTCCTATCAGATCAAGTTGAGCCCTTTGGGATTAAAGATCTCTTAGATAAAAACTGGAGAATGTCGACTCCATCCCATGGCCTGGACAATGTTATTTAGAGAACAGTTCCAGTCAAATGCTATGCTTGTGGCAACTGTTCTAACCTTGTGAACCAAAAATCCATACAAAATTCATTTGCACAGGGAGGGGTTATTTCTTGATATGCAGAGCAAATAACCCACTTAATTCAGGATGATAGGTCTGTGCTGATACATCTTCATGTTCCTGTTTGAGAGGTAAAAATAAGTGTGATCTCCCTCAACACTAAGGCTCTGTCATTTGAAGATACCACTTCAAAGCTGTCCTGGTTCATGTAGGTGGTCTTTAGCTGAAGTGTCCAGAGTAAATAGTGATTTCATTACAAAAGTCTGCTTACCCATGGATGGGAGCCTTTTCTTGGCAATGAAAGAGGGTACTATCATGAATGAAACTAACCCATCATGATGGAACTGCATGTAATTCGGGTCCATTGATAAGGCATATATTTCACTGATTCTGCCTGCCATAGCTAATGCAAATGAGGAAGCAAGTCTTGTAAGAAAGGCAAGTCAATGATGTCCTTGCAAGTGGGGGGCTTCATGAGCGATATTGATCCATAATGTTGGAACTATAAGTAGATGGGTTCATCAAGAAATGTATTGCTGATTTTGCCTGCCAACTGCCAAAATAGTTTGGAAGCAGGACTTGTATGATAGTTGAATTAATTAAGCTCTTGAGAGCAGTTATTTGGTGTCCTGTTCAGTCAGGTTAATCCCCATGCAAAGTCCCCTTGGGCTAGGGTCCAGTGTCATTGGCCAGTGAAATCCAAATGAATATTAAATCAGACAGGTCTTTGATTCATGTGATCTCGTCAATGACAGCACAGTGTGCTAGTGATCATGGAATGTCAAGTTTAACTACGGTTGTTGCTAACTGTTACTCATTGATGAGCCTAGAAAGTTAGCTATTGGGATGTGGATGTCTCCATTTGAATAAAGTACTCTGGTGTGAACCATTGAGATTATATTCTGTTACCTTCCTAGAGTAAGCCAGAGAACACTAAAATAAGTCCCCAAATGACCTCACATTTCAAAAACTTTTTTAACTACCTCACAAACAACCACAAAAATGACATAACAACACCTGCAACACCAGCAACAAAATCCTACAATTCCAAGCAACTATGTATATTTTTCTTTCCACAAAATCAAACACAAACTCCAAACAAAAAGCCAAATACAAAAGTGAAACACAAACACCAAAAAATCAAAAACCAACTATTCCTATTTTTTTCTGTCCCCAAAAACCAAAATGTCCATTAATAAATGTTTTCCAATTGGTGACACAACAATGTATATAGAAATCAGAAACATGGTTGTACTACCAAACTACTTGAGTGAAACAACAACAACATACACTTCAACAAATGCATACATGACTGCCCACAATATAGGTATGAGATCCGCTGGGGAGCGAACCAATCTGCACATTTTGCTACAAAACAAATACCATAGAAACCTTTCATCAGATATAGCAAATGTCAACTATCTTCCACCAGGGTGACCCAACAATCTTCTAACAGAATTGCAGGCAGTATCCAATATATTTGTAGATGATCTATACCTTTGGACTCTTCTCTCTGATAACCAAGTATCACATATATGAGCAAGAAGAGCTTCCCTATCTGCTGCCTGACCTGTAGCAAAAGCAATTGTTTCCAATGTTCACACACATATGCATGCACAAACAGTTTGCCAGATGCTCTATATGTTCATATTGTTTCGACAACAACACCATTTTTGTATCGATCTACAATTGTTGCTATACTGCAGAAAGACCCACATGTACTCAATGTATTCTGAAAAAAAATCCAAACGCAAACATGCCAGCATCAATTTTGGTATGCAAAGCAGACATGGCCAATATTCCAACTGCAAAACTCTTCCAATTCCTGTTGTATTTCCAGCAATCTCTACATGCAGATGGAATTGGTTTCTATGCAATAGATGCTACCAAAGACTACTCTGGTTGCCTAGATCAGCCTGTGATGGTACAGCATCTACACAACAAACACAGATTTGTAGTAGAGGAAACAGACCTCGCACGTGATTCCACCAGTCATATTTTGGACAATCAAAAAAGTATCGGAAAAAACTGTCTATCCATTTTCCTGGAAAACATTCTTGCTGGATCCTCAAATGGAATACCATGTCATGGAAAATTCTACAACAAATTCATATTCCAGATGGAATGTACTGGTGTACAAGAAATACTTGGCAACAATGTAGCAAATTTTTTGCATTTTTGCGAATGATTGAGTTCAAACAGCACTTACCAACCCGGAAATACAACAATGAGGGATCTGCCGTATTAAAGTGTTTCTCTATGGTCTGTTATCAGAAGCTACTACCATGGAAACTGCCACCAATGTTGTAGAAAAGATGTATAAACTATTGAAAAATCCCCATCATCAGCTATTTTAGATACAGCAAATACAAAACCAATGGCAAGCATTAGCAGTGGCTACACCTTGCTACCTGGTACTGCTATCGAAGGCAACCAAAGCAATCTATGTGATGTACAGGAGAAATACCAAAACCAGAAGATTGTGTGGAGATTTTCGAAACAAAATAAACAACAAGACCTACCAAGACTGAAACAGAAAACACTTCCATTGTGAATATCCATGCTGTAGTGCTCAACTAAAACCACATAGGTGTACATGCAAATCTGCGGACATTTTGAAAAAGAAAGTGAATGTGCCACAATGTATTTTGCCCAAAGCAAAGGACCACACAGTAGTCATCCTCAAACTGATTTGTAAGCCAGTGATCTATCGGCACCAATATATCTATCGGATATAACCAACCTCTGTTTGATGGCATTGGAATTGGAATGTATGGATTGCAAGCCAAAGTCTTTGTCATTTCCAACTGAAGAAACAACAACATGCAAAAAGTTTCCCTTGTATACATGTAAGATTGCCAACAAATCCTGGATGATGAAGATCTTTAGCTATGAAAAAACAATTAATGAGATGAAGTAGTCCAGTAAAGAAACAAAGAAGAAAACTGAATATATACACTGAATTGCACAACAATGAGCAGAAATGGAATTTATTCTTACACTAATGCAAAAGGAACAAGCGGTACTGGGAGAATGTTTGGAACAAATGCAAAAACCACTAGAACATGCCAGCAGAGAATTTTGGGTGAGCAAACAGACATAAAAATTTCTATTGTTGTGGCCCAACCAACAAAAACGTTATGTACCTGCATGACTCGAGGTATTGGGATTCCAAAATTTCGAACTGACAGAAATACAACCATATGAGTCAACAATACCATCCATGCTTGTATCTACCAAAGACAATCTAGAACAACTGGCATGGCCACTATGACAACCAATGGCATTCTGAGTACCATCGGTTTTGTGATCATGTTTGCGAAATCCCCAGACCAAAAGTTGCCACTACATATCCTATACATTGAGGAATCCAATCTACATCTGCCACAGCAACTATGCCCCATTGTCGTTGGAGGTACATGGATTTAGGAATCCATTTGGTGCAAGTGGGAGTTAATTAATTTTGGACAACATAGTTGCACCACCATCAAAAAGAAAAGGAATTCTGAGAAAATAGAAAAATACCAACTAGGGCACACCCAAACCCTAATGGGAATACCCACAAACAAATGATGTCTGCCATCAAAGGTAAAGATTGCAGCACCTTGGATGTGCTGAAGCCAGACAAGGAGTTCTTGGTTGGAGAATACTCAATGCTGTTTCATGGAAAAACCCAACACGTTTTGCTATTTGCAGATGTAAGTGGTTTGTATATCTCCAACAAGTTTGTGAAAAAACAACTACAAACAAATTCCTCTCTGCTGAACACCATTTCTCCTATGTACTTTGCGAATGGCCACCACCAGCACCAAAAACAAAATAAAGCATGTTGCCCTAGAGCATTCTCCACCAAAAACAACAAATCAAGAGCGATCCAACAACTAGGATTCAATAATGTCCTGCACAGGCCATGGATATGTATCCATGAATTCAGAAGCCAGAGAAAAAAGCATTGCAGGCTGTGGCTGCTGTAGAAATTCTTGCAAGAACTCAAAAAAAACTGCATGTGTGTTTGTCTAAGCCAAATCCCAAATGATCCAAAACCGGGACTGGTTGCAATCCCCTTGCAGGATGTGTTTGACCAGCACTGGCTGCTTTGTATTTGGCCTGGCCAGAGCATCTGGGCCCTGTCTATTTTGTATACATAAGTGGATCTACATTGCCAAACCTTTGCACGTCCTTTGGACATGCCTTTCCTTTGTCTGCAACACCATAGGTGTTGGCTCTGTTCTTGGCTATCAGTGCAAATAGTTTGATCTTTCCGTTTTGTAGGTGTTGTACCCAGTTTGCATCAGATAGCTGCTAGAAACAAGCCAAGATCACCCAATCATTTCATCTCATGCTCGTGAAAGTAGAAAACATTAATGGGGATTTCCTGATCTTTGCAGGAACAATTGGTGCAGAGTGTGCCATGAAATAGAGTTGTTGCATAGTTGCATAGTCGTAGCAGATGTATTCCGCTTCTTCAACATCGACAATCTTGTGGCAATTTGTGTTTGGTGGTGCTCCCACTTTTTGCAATGGAATTTCTAGCACTTCTGCAACATTCTCTATCAAGTCCACACATTGTATTGCTGCACTGAGTGCTTCTGCAATTTTGCAACAAACAGTTTTTGCTCATGTGGTGATATCAATTGCAACACTTTGTTGGCAATGATTTCTGCAGTTTTCAAGTATTTTCAACACTCTGTCAACATTCATACAGTGATACTTCTGTATGAGTGCATCTTCGTGCTTGTACATCTGGGTGCAAAAAACATTTCTCACAAGTGTATGTTTGGACAATTGGCATAGTTTGCCAGGTGGTCTCCAAATGATCTGTGAATTTCCCCAGTCTTTAAATTAGAAACAATTTTGCTGTATGGTTTGTGCCTTGGCTGAGTAGGTATTGCACTAGACAAGGTTGATTGAGAACACCAGAGAAATCATGCGTGTAGTCAGTGGAGTAGAGTCCATATCCATGGGCAAGTAGTCGTCAATCAAAATCTGCCAGACGTGTCTGCAATTGTTCCATAGGAATTCTGGACACATCCACTTTTGTTACAAACACAGCAACTGCAGGTGTACTCGAATAAGGGTTGTTTTGCTATTCCCAGGCAGACTGAGCTCATTGGTTTGTGTCGGATTCAATCTCCTCTTTTGTCAATCATACTATACCTCCATTGCTACCAAGACCAACTGTGTGTAAAATACAAATATTTGGGTGGACATTGCGGTTTGCTGCGATGGTTTCCTGCACCGTGCTCCAGAGAGTGACTGCAAATGTGTGTGACACTTGTGTCCTTGTAGATAGTCAACAGTGGAGATGTCTGGTACCAGACTGCTTTCATCTGTATTTTCTTGGAGTATATGTAGTGCTAATAATGCTCACACACAAAGACCCATACTTTGGAACGTAGTATATATGGTGGTATATGGTAGTACATTTGTGTTTTGTTTACAGTCCACAGTATCTCCCCAATTGTTTGCTTGTTATAAGGTAGGGTGAATTTTGGACTTTTTTTGCTTGCTTCGATGGCTTTGGGTTGTATTTGCTTTGATGTCTTTGATGTAGTTTATATCTTTGATTTCCATTGCTAGTGTATTGCTTTGTGTCTTTGCCATTTGCTCGTATCTTTCCCTGCCATTGCCAGTATATTGCTTTGTACACATTGCCGCTATTTGTGTCTTTGTCTGCTGTTGCTAGTGTATTGCTTTGTCAGCCATTATTTATGTCTTTGCCTGCCATTGCAAGTGTATCGCTTTTTGCACATTGTCTACCATTGTTTGTTTCTTTACCTGCCATAGCTAGAGTATTGCTCTGTGCATATTGTATTTGATTTTGGTATGGTTTTTATTTTCTCTATCTGTGTTTTGCGTTTTTTTTGTTTTCAGTTTTTATGTTTGTGTTTGGTTTTCGGTGTCAAGATACTAGTTTGATGAAAACATGCTGCAAGTGGGGGAAAAAAACAAAAGTAGCTCCAAATGGTGGTAGCTTCAGCAAAAATTGTACTCTAGTAACTGGAATCAGGACAAATCTACCATTGTAGGTGTACCAATTGTTATTGTTGTCAGAACTATATCAATAGTAACTGGTGTCTCAGGTGGCATGAACAAGCTAATCTCGATGCAACTGCATTCTCAATTATGCATCTATTCTGAATTGCTTGCAGCCACACAGAACAGTCTCAATAAGACCAGTTAAATGTACTCAGTAGCAATCAGAGAAAAAATAATCTGTGTGGCTCAGTTTGAGACTGTACTGGCAGAAATCATGGACAACTCCAAGCACAAATAAGAAACCGTGCAGTTGCAGATTTACAAACAGTAAAAACTGAGTAAAAAATGCAGTCTTCACGCAGTATGTATATATTGATTACTACCATAAATTTATTTTTGCCAGTCTGAGTAGCAGCAATATCATCATGCACTCTCTCTGCAGAGATTTTTCCTTTCCTCTATCACTGCAGACTAGCACAGAGTAGTACTGAAGGGGATGTTTGACCTTATTCAATACTCTTTGGGGACACAGAAATCCATACAAGACTCTAACCCCTATGACTGTGTCACTCACATCACATGGGTGTTGACATCACTACCAACCCCTCTGCAAAAAAGTAACCAAAACATCACAGGCTGTGTGAGGGGATAGCTTGTCATGGGTGTCAGAGGTGAGGACAGGTGGCCAGGGACTCACAGGGTAGCGAATGAGGCAAAAGTCCCATTTCTGTACTACTTACCTGCCATTATGGTTATAGGATGTTATCTCTGTTATAAAGTGGGCCATCCTGTGAATATGCCCCCCACCCCCTTATTCCATTGACTAAACTCATGGGACACCTTGAACTGAGACTGTGACTTATTATGTATATGTTGTGGTTGTGGACCCAACAATCCTTTGTATATGGCCTAGTCCAGTTGAAAATGAAAGTAGGTCATCAATGTGGGGAGGATGTAGTCCAAATCATTATGTTGGGACGGGTTACGGGATGTCTGATCCATGTAATTGGTCCATGCATCTGCTGTGCAAGAGGACACTTTGGCTGTTTGATTACCACTTTCCCTCGCTGTACAGCAATTTTGTTGTTGTTATAGGGTTTAACGCCATTTTTCAGCACAAGATAGGCTATACATGGCGGCCAGTATTAATGGTGGAGGAAGAACCCGGGAGAACCCGGAAAGAACCACCGACCCACGAGAAGCTACCGGTAAGCTTTCTCACATAACCACATTGGCCGAGCCCGAGACTCGAACCCACGCAGACAGAGGTGAGACGGCAGTGATCCGTAACGGACAGCGCTTTAGACCACTGAAATAGAGTTGAACCCTCAGGTGGCAAGGTCTCTAGGATCGCCAACAATGATGAGTCCTGTGGTGGTGACCTATAAAAATTCCAATCTTCTGTAGATAATTTTCACCTGTTGTCAGAATGGTAGACCCAGAAGGTCAGAAGTCTGATGGGATAGGGCAGGAAACTTCAGTATAATCCTGCAAGGCAGTTTTACTCATCCAAGATCTAATAATTATGAGGGAACTTTAGTGCCAGTTTCGTTGGTTATAGATTCAGGTAGTGAAGTTGGTATCTCCAGCTCTACCTGTAAAGTAGTTGGAAAAGAATTTCAATAATGGTGGCCCACCACACTTGCAGCAGTTACGAGTCAGATCCCATCACTTCTAACAGGTTGCTAAGTACAGTCTCTTGGATGGCAGCAGCTTGGACAGAGTGAAGAGACATCTCTTGAAAACTGAGACTCCAAAATGGACATCATATACCGGAAGTGTTGAGGTATCATGCAGGAAGATAGCTCCATGAGGGTGTCCATGTAAACTGTACATCCTTCATAGTCAGTGCCTAGCAGCATTATGTGGCTAGTCTGATCCAAGAGTACAGCCTGTATAGACTGGGCATTGTCTGCAGGATGTGTCTATCATTGTGAGCTTGGCAGCAGTATGCAATGCATCGAACTGGATGGGTTCATTTTGATGCTGTAAGATTGAATTGTGGTCATGGACCATTACAATCAGACTTATATGGCCAAGTCCAATTGTGGAGAAACATGGCCAACCTGGGTGGCATGACACTGTCTAGTTTGTGAGGTTGGGATGGGTTACTGGATGTTTGATCCATGTATCCGGTCCATAATTCTGATAAGGGAGACTATAACTGATGCTTGTTGCTGCTATCCATGTCACTGTCCTTGTGTGTAATCAGATGTTTTCATCCCCCAAGTTATGATTGACTTTTGTCCATGAGGTGCAATTCCAACATTGTCTTTCACAGGTGACAACCAGTGAAATGATGCATGTTGAGAGATTGTCTGACTGGTCTCATCTATGGTTTAAATCTGCAAGACAAAATAGAGAAGACCCACTACATATGCAGTGTAGTGAGTATACTGTTTAATGAGCAAGCAATGTATACCTGCTGAGTTACCCATGAAGGCAACTACCTATGAAGAGGCAGACATGACCTGTACAGGTATATTAGAGCATTGCAATGAATATTTAGAAAGTGGACAATAAATAATAAATTCAGCCACAATAACCTGTAGACATGAGCATTTGACTGCTTGTACAGGTAGAATCACTGAAGCATCGCTTATAGTACTTATATGTCTAAACAGGAAGCACAAAAAGTCAGTTCTAGTTACAGCTTACCCATAAGAAGACCAATGGATTTCCTATACAGATACACATCACTCTAGTGTCACTTATAGTAAGATACATGAGCAGCACACTACTGAGTAAACCATGTATAGAAAACTTACCAGTACCAGTCTAATCAGAGTGAAAGCGATACAGTAATATAAGTAAGTTTCTATATTACACACAAAAATCTGCTCATAGAAAAGGAACTCCAGCACCATTATTTAAATACTTACAAAGTAGGTGCAACAGTATCCATTATGGGACAATTTTACCTGTAGGAAAAGGTCCAATGACATTCAATACAGGTAAAATCAATCAAGTGACACGTATATGAATTAGTGCTAGTAGACGACCTAATTAGGGCAATAAAGCATCAGTATATCATATCAATTTACAATACTACCAGTAGGAAGGCACAATGATGGCCTGTATGGCTAAATTCAGTGCATCTGTCTTTTGGAACACAGAATGGATGCAGAGGTTTACCTGGAAATTAGTGATAGCAGAGGATCTAATAAAGCAAGGAAGTTTCCAGGTATAATATAATTTACAATACTACCAGTAGGAAGGCTCAAGGACAGCATGTACAGGTAATGACTGTGAAGCTTGGTGCCCAGACACTAAGAATGCCTTGGGATAGAAAATTCACCTATATGTAACCAGTTGTTATGGAAATGTACAAATATAAAGAGTTTTCTATAGGCAAAGAGACTTGAACACACAGAAAATAATATTTATAGCCTGAACTTATGAAGAAGTTGCATAGGCTACTCGTGCAAATGCTATCAAATGTGAGAAGATGACAAAGTGTTAGAAAATTTTAAAAGCAGAACTTTTTCAGCAAAGGAAGAGAGAAAAGTTGGAAACATAGATGGAGTATACTTTCCTTAGAAGTGAAAAGATTCCTCAAACTTTTAATGGTTTATCTTCCCAAAGCTGATTCTGGCATTTGCAAAGTCTCTCATGGCAGCATCATGCTTCTTAGCACAAGCAGAAGTAGTAACTAGGATATTCTTGGGATTTGGTGCCAATCCTGTACCAAAAGGAAATCATTCTGCCTGACTGCCACCTAGATGGGCAGATAACTTTTAGCTTTTTAGCTAAAAGTTTTTGGATTTGTAAGGTAGTAGTAGTTCTCCTAAGGTATTATGATTGGGTAACATATTTACAGAAGAAACATGCATGTGTGCTCACTTTGAGAGTATAGCATGCATTTATTACTCTTGTTAGAGGGAAGATGTGAAGGATTGTTCACCCAAGGTAAGTCATATACCATGAGGACAAATCAAAGGTGGAACGTGGCTTGTCACAGGTGAACAAATCTTCATATCTCCTGCAACATGGGCAACAAACTGTTTATAATACTGAATCCAACAAAGCAGGGAAACATGATCATATAAGGAAGACACACAGAGGAGACATATCATGCTGTGCACCAATAATTGACACTGTTACTTGTATAGTGTATAATTATTTGAGATATTTCTATCTTAAATAGATTATATGGCCCACTTCTCTTTCCCATTTCCATTTAATTTTTTTTTCCTAATCATATTATCAATTAAATATGGCCAAGCTTTTAAGCTTTTTGGAAAGCTTATGATACTGGTGGATGATCTTCATCTTGAATGTTGGATACAGTAAGTAGGACTCAATAGTTTTCATGCATGTAATTCAAGTGGACACAATGTTGGACACAGTAAGTAGGACTCAATAGTAATATATGAATTTCATGCATGTAATTCAAGTCCAACAACTGTAAAGCTACTGGGATACAGACACATGGATAAGCAATGTTTACATCAGAAAAGCGACACCTATGTCTCACACTGGTTACACATGAGACAATATCCAGATACCTTATAAATGATATGATGTGTGTGTGTGTGTGTGTGTGTGTGTGTGTGTGTGTGTGTGTGTGTGTGTGTGTGTGTGTGTGTGTGTGTGTGTGTGTGTGTGTGTGTGTGTGAATGGTTTAACAGGCTTTATACAACGTCAAACAAAATTTAACTTATAAAGCTGTAAAAATTGCTAAATACTGGATGGAGATTATTACAAATAAAATGAAACATATACTCCCACAAGATAAAAAAATGGTAAAGATGTTAGATTCTTTGAAATATATATAAGTTTGTTAGAATATAACATCAATTAGAGGGATTTGCATTGGACATGTTATGATATGTATTACAGACTATTCACTCACCAGTTAGACTTGGTATATTTGCCATAAGAAAAAGAAATGACTACAGTATCTAACAGTTCTTTTATATACATATTAGTTAGAAAGTATTAGTCATTCTTAACTGGTGTTATATGTTTGACTTGTCAGACTAGTGTTATATTTTTGATTAGTCAGACTGATGTTATATGTTTGACTAGTCAGACTGGTGTTATATGTTTGACTAGTCAGATTGGTGTTATATGTCTGACTAGTCAGTCTGGTGTTATAGTTTTGACTATTCATACTGGTGTTAAATGTTTGACTGTTCAGACTGGTGTTACATGTTTGACTAGTAAAACAGGATTACCCTAGTGAAAATGTGACTGAAATTTATGTGAAATTCAGTGAAATGTCCTTACTTCACCAAATTTATGGTATTTCACCAAATTTCAGTAAAATTGCTTCGAGATTTTGCCAAAAATTTTAAAATATCAGTAAGAGTTTGTGTTTGTGTTACTTTTCTTCTTTTTTTAACTTGAATTGGATTTAACTTCCCTCAGACTACAAAACTTTTCCACTTAAAAGCAGAATTCCACTTTTCTAATGATCCAAATTCAATTTTCCACAATATGGATAGCTTTTTATACCATCGCTGATCATTTTTTGAAATAATGGTCTGTCCAGTCTACTCTGCAATGATCCTTATAATAGTATTTATTCCGTTTATTATTTAACTGAAGATCACTGTAAATAGCTTTTTCAATGGTCAATAGTTTGTACTTGCCCAATGAATCTTCATGTAACAGAAACTGGTGAGAAATAAGCATGCTTGCCAAACATGGCATCTCAAATTTTTGAGCTGGACATGGGTAAAAGAAAGTTTGAATGACAGTTTGAAAAATGTGTGGAAATAAGAATGGCATGATGTGAAGTTGATGGGAATGTAATTGTTCAATTTGTAAGAAAACTGAACCCCAGGAATAGTAGTTTCTGATTTTTGCCATAAAGATCTGAATTACTGTTACCAACTCGACATTGACAGTACTCTCTTACATGTTAAATTAGAAGGAATTGGACCAGGAACTTTTGGAAGTTATATAATTCCAAACTGATTCCCTTCTAGAATTTAAGGAGGGACAATGTATAGATCACTGGTTGGGAAATTATGATATTGTTCCAGATACCCTAGTCCTACAATGTAAAATATCAGCCCTGATATTTGTTTTTGGGGTTGCCGTCTTACTGCCTAAATAATGGTACTGTGTAGTGTGTTTTGAGGTTGACAAATATCAGAATGAGAAGTCAAATTTTCAGGAACATCTCACACTTTGCAGCAATATCAGTGCTTTTCTACAAATTAAAGCCATGTTCTTTTAGATGAACTTTACTTACTCTGATGTCTTTTTTCTTATAAATTCAAGTTCCGTTGACCTACCCTTAAGTTGGCTGGAATGCAATGGAAGCCAGGAATGCCAATATTGGTTAAAAGGATGACAAGTATCTTGAACAAAACAAAGCTATCTAAAACTTTCTTCAGTATTAATATATTCTTATTCATTTTGTTAAAGAAACATAATTAAACTTTATCCAATTTCAGCATTCCCAGCTTCCATTCATTTTGGTCACAATTTTAGTGAAACTTCACCAAAATTTCAGTGGTATTTTCATGAGATCTTGCAAAACATTTCAGTGAAATCTAATATTTTGATCCAACCTTTCAGTGAAATTTCAGGAAATTTCATGAAGTCACATTTTCACTATGGTAAACACAGATAACTTACCATCTCTGAAACCATACGTCCCTGTATATAATGTCAGAAATCATTAGGACTTTATAATTATGAAGTTCATTTCATTCAAAGTATATTACCAGAACATAGTTTATGAGTCTATGAGTTTGATTTTTCAAGGAGTTTTCATGGATATCCAAAAGGTTTTCAATCAGTATTATTTTATAAGGAAATCGGACTTTATCAATATGTTACTTTATCATACCACCAATGGATACAACAAAGAAATATAACTAATTACCATGCCATACCACTAGAGCAAAATGATGATTATTGCATCTGATGTCATTTGATTCACCCATTTGTATCCCATTTTATTTATTTATTTGTTTCAGCTGAGCAAAAGGTAACCAGCAATAATTCTGAACCTAAGAAACAGAAACATTACATTTAGTTTTAATGTTTTTTATTCTCTCTGATAATTTAAAGAAGTTTTGGGAACAATTCAAAGGGTTTATCAATCAAATTCAATGTTTTTTCAATGACAAAATCAACTTTTTCAAAATTTAAGTTTCCAAGGCAAACCCTCAAATTCAATGATTTTTGAAGATTGTATGAACCGTATAAATTTCTTTTAAAAAAAGGACAAGATCCTGTGAAATATCAATTGCAACCCATGAATGATATTCCACAACCTGTGTCCATTTTGCAAAACCTTGACACAAAAATTTAGGTTACAATCTTAATATCAACATCAATTTTGCCATTCCAGTGATACCTGTGTTGTACCTGCATATTTTCTTATGATCACTGTTCTGACTGTTAGGCTGACATTAAAAATTCTGTATCTTTCATGATAATATTCAGTTGCTGAAAATTATTAATCTTACAGTTACACAGTAGGAGTATTTAATATTTAAATATGAAAGCAAAAATTTACAGTTTTCTTTACAAATTACTAGAATATAAACATTGCTTATTTCTACTATAATGCTGCAACGTTAATAATGATACAGACGTAAATACTGATGAAATAAGTAGCCTTGGCCAGATGTCAGTCCCACATTCAAATGAAGGAAAAAAGATATACAACAATTAATGGCACACAAATGCCTTTCCACAGTGAACTAAACACACAACTGGATGTGTGGATTAACAATGGTAGCACTTCATGCCTTTTCCACATTTGTGACAGTGTGTAGAAAGCCATAACAAAACTGTTGATGCCACACTGCAACTGATGCCACCACAGGACAGTGATCACATTGTGTCTCACATCTTTGCTGATTTGAGCTCAAGCTGGGATCAGATTCAGAAGATATTTTTTAGATCAATTATTGTCAAAACAGCCATTGAAAAATGATCACTGTGTCTCACATTTCCACTAACTTGGGCTCAAACCCAGATCAGATTATGAGGATATTTAATAGATCAAGTATTGTCAAAAGAGCCATTGAAATATGATTACTGTGTCTCACATTTCCACTCACTTGGGCTCAAAAGCCCACATCAGTTTCAGAAGATATTTAACACATCCATAATTGTCAAAAGAGCCATTGAAAAACAATCCCTGTATCTCACATTTTCATTAACTTGGGCTCAAACCCAGATCAGATTTTGGGGATATTTAACAGATCAAATATTGTCAAAAGAGCCATTGAAAAATGATTACTGTTTCTCACATTTCCACTCACTTGGGTTCAAAAGCCCAGGTCAGTTTCTGAAGATTTTTAATACATCCATAATTGTCAAAAGAGCCATTGAAAAATGATCCCTGTATCTCACATTTCCATTAACATGAGCTCAACCCAGATCAGATAATCTAAGGATATTTAATAGATCAAGTACTGTCAAAAGAGCCATTGAAAAATGATTACTGTTTCTCACATTTCCACCAACTTGGGCTCAAAAGCCCAGGTCAGTTTCTGAAGATATTTAATACATCCCTAATTGTCATAAGAGCCATTGGTAAATGATCACTGTGTCTCACATTTCCACTAACATGGTTCAAACACAGATCAGTTTCAGGGGATAATGTTTGTCTAGAAAGGCTCAAAGCTGCTCACCTCTTCCTCTGTTGTCATATATGGATCTGGAATTTCTGATGTCTTCTCTACAGTTGCCCAATCTGCATCAGCCAGAAACCTGTTTGCACCAAGTAAAGTCAATATTAAATTAAAAATTGCATGGAATAATGCTGTTTTGAACATCATCAATGTCTAAACAAAATATGGCATTACTCAGACTGACATTTAGGCAGAAAAGATGTAACCATATCGGACCTCATGTATTAGAACCAACGATCTCTGACACTGACTTATTCAGTACCCAAAATATTGGTTCCAGCTTTAAATTCTCTATTGAACTTGAATGAGCCAGTCATCTGTCTGTAATCTGTTAAAATGACAGCTGTTTATCTGTACAATTGTCTTAATCTGACTGTCTGCCTGTCAGATCATTTGTATGAGACTCATTCTGTATGTAAAAATAACCCACAACAAAACTATCATCTCAGTGCCCCTTTTTAAATATAAAAACTTGTGTTACCTTATTCTGCAAATCCTGCTGTACACAAGCTGTATTACAACTTAGGGTCAATCCTACAGATAATCCAGCAACAGGACTTGAGTCTGAACTTAAAATTTAGTCCATTGATCTTTTTGGATAAATTTAAGTATGATATTAATTTGACTTTTTCTAAATTCTGCAATGAACATTATTTACCTGTTGTTGGTGCCAACCCAGGGCTCTGAAACACATCTTTCATTTTTAAATAAGTCAGTAAGTTGATCAGTGTATCACCTTACTCTTTTCCTTTCACCAGACCTGCTTTTCTGTCCCACTTACCTATCTGTTTTCAGCATGTTGAGAGTCTTTTCCCTCATGTCTTCTAGATATCTAAGAGCATTTGCCATGGCCATTCTTTTGGCAGGGGACAGGTCACTCATACCTAATAAAGATGCAACATCCTTTTTATGTAATATATTAAAATAAGTCAGTGTCATAAGCTGTACTACCTTCATGAACTATATGCAATATTCAAAACAAAAACAACCAAGAAGGATACATGCAGAACCTATAAGCTTTATGACTAAACTGAAATTTGACCTCCTATTATCTTTTCATGTCCAATTAGATTTTATCATTTCCATAAATTATCACAAAGAATTTATCATCTGGTCAATATTTATCATAAATTTCAGGATAGTCTTGCAAAGTAATGAGAAAGAGAACCAACATCAAATTGAAAATGGCAGATATTCATGACCTTGATTTTTTGCTGTTGCACTGAAACTACTATTCATCTACTGAGTTCTCAGGTACCAGCAAAGTTTGTGATTGGATTAGAAACTTTGCAGACCAAAAGCAAATTAAAACTGAATGCCCTGACCCATATACATATAATCTAAGCCCTGCCTTTTGGATATGTCCTGTCAAATAAATTAGTGATGAAAAGAATTTCTGAAATATTGGCAAAAGTCTTAGCACTGGATATTTTTGCCACACACTAGAGACCATTGTGACATGGTGGTAGTAATGGTAGTGTGAGTTAGCTTTCACACATCTTAAATTATTTGTCTGTTACTATCAGTTCAAGATTTTTTTTTCTCAACAAAATGATCAAAGGTACAGGTTTTTTAAAACTTGGAAATGATAATTTCTGAGTCTTGTTAATTTTCCAAGCAAATCTTGAAATACTGAATCTAAACATCTTAATACAACTTTGGTTCAGTGCTGATCATTATGTCACTGATGGGGGAGCTGTGCTATGTTTTTTTTTAATTTTTTTTATTACTCTTCCATTTTTCTTTATTTTATCCCTTTTCTGTGTAAAAATTTCTAGCTTTTGCATGGGAAAATACTGTTCACAACAGAAGTCGAAAAACTCAAGCCAAAACAAAAATATTTCATCTTGAAATAAATTCTCAGCCTTCTAAAACATCTCCCCCTCCCCCACTGACCTCCATCTTGCCTTATCAGTCAAATTTAGATGAATTCTATCATAATGGCAAATACACAAACAAGTTGTTCTCCAATATGATTTATTTGGTTATGACTTTAATGAAGTTACAGCCAGAAATGTCAGAAAATTATAGATTAAAGTAGACTTGCTGTATTTTACAATGAGACACTAAAGTCTGCAACTGACTGAATTTATCATGATTATGTAATAAAAATTCTGTAAAATAATTTTTGTAGGATAGACAAAAACCATACTGACACAAACTGTTGCTAGCATTTCCAACAAACACGGAATGAAACTTCCAAGGCCCTGTTTGAAAACATCATCTAAGGCCTTATGCCAGAAGGCCTGTTTGAAAACATCATCCTGAAGTGTGGTATATCAGCTCCATCTAACAACCAACATGTGTGCCAAATGTTACTGGTACTATTGCATCACAATAATGATAACTAAATCTTGTTCCAGAAGAAAAAACAGTACTAAGCCATAAAAAGACCACTGAACAACAATTCTGTATGTAGTTTTTAGGTCTAAGAACTTCTTGACAGTTGTTGAGTCATAAGGTTATTTCAGAGGTATCATGTATATAATTTTGCACAAAATATTTATGTTTTAATTTAATTAATGTACTGCTGCATGTATTTTGCATTCCATCGGCAGATTATACAAATTGATTATAATTATAATAATTATCAATTATTAATCTGCTAGTCCTTACTTTGCCATTAACACCTACCCAGAAGTTTCAGTAGTCCATAGACTGTTGTGGCATTAACGATCAAAGTCAAAAATACAATCCCAGACACATGAATCAGAACCTAGAAATGGAATAAAAGGAAATGCAAAATATTACACAATAATCAAGTGTACTTTGTAACATGATGTCTCGCTTTCAAACATCACTATGATGTACGGAAAAAATGATTATTAGAATGAATTTTTTTCAGTCATACTTCTTCACATATGATCATAAATCTCGCCAATGAATTATGCAATGTTTAGTTGATAAAACAAAAAAAACAAAGTTGGACAATTCAAGTTATCCAAAAGTGGGATCATGTAAGCAAATGAAAGAGTGGCAATGAAAATGGACACCTCTCCTTTTAAGTATAAATTTAATAAATCTTGTAATGTGATTCAATATGTTCATCACTTTTCTTGACAAATTATATCACAACCTTTACAAATGCACAGGATGTTCAGGAGATTGATTTTTTATGGAAATATACAGCAAACAAATATTACAAATTACAGTGCATTGACTTTTTTAAATGGAAATATTATACAGCAAACAAATATTACAAAGCACATTGCATCAATTAACCAAGCACATTTGAAATCTGCAGATACCTCTGTTCAAGGCTAAATGAAACAAATTACAACTGCAACAAAACTGCAGATCTGGACATTTAACTACAAAATAGTCTCAAAGTTGTCTCCCTCTTCCCCACAACCAAAATAAAACAAACAAAAAATTGATATAACTGTAACTATTTTCAGTGTATAAAAATAAACAGAGTAATTAACAACATTCTGCATGAAGTAATTTTAGCAGCCAGCAATTCATATGTGCATAAAATGTATCAACACAGACAGACTAGAGTGAAAATATATTTTTAAAAATTCAGAAATACTACAAAATTCCACTACGAGATACTTCTATTTTGTTTGAATTTTTTTAGGGTTGTTAATTTCTGAAACAAAACTAGAAAATTTTTATAAGAACAGGGATACCCCACCAAATCACTGTGTAAAAATAGTACCAGTCTTGAAAACTCAAAAGATTGTAACATCGTTAAAATATGTATAACTTTATGCCATGATTACAATGTTACAGAGTTAGACTCAATCTAACGGCATGAAAGAACAATCCAAGAACAAGATGGAATGATATGATTTTTGGGGAATATAAAGATTTATCTCCTTTATGTTCTGAAAATCAAGACATTTTCTTCTTGATTTTGATTCATGTTAAGATATTTTTCCATATTTTACCTCACTGATGACATACCCAGAATGTTGTATGTAAAATGTTGCATCAGCTTGCATTGTCTTAATATGAAGAAATACAATAATGTTAGCTTCCTTCAATTAAAAAAAATAATTTTGCAGAATGCTTCATGACCACACATGACTCCCAGTTTCATAATGTAATGGGATATGGCCCAGCACTATCCATTTTTCTCAATAAACTTTAGCATGGGCTGCAACTAGCTACATTATTACACCGAAGTGATGAAGTCCCTATGTTGGGAATACATGCAAGAAAGAAATGTATATGCAGTCCCTGTTAAGTAACTAAACACATTCCTCATCCAATTTATGCATATGTATATTCTATATTTAAACATTAAGAAGATGTGAGTTTTTTATCAAAGTTATCTTTCATTTTTATTTAAAATAGAACAACAAAAACAATGCTAAAAATGTGTCCTTGAAACATAAATGTCCTCACCAGCAAAGTGCAACTGAAAAAACCTTGGTTCAATATGCAAGGGCAAAGTTATGTGTAAAATAAAGGCCAAAACTCGGCTCTAATGAAATACAGCAACATAAAAATCAAACCTGACCCAAATTTTATTCTTAGTAGCCTCATATAAAATTTGCGCCAATCCATGAAATCCATCACAAGTTATTGAGTGGAAAAAAATTCATACTGTTGGATATGCATCTCTGTAGAACATAACAGGGAATACAAAAGTTCAACACTTTGAGCTACTGGCAGCCAAACTTCGTTACAGTTTCATATGCAAACCTAGAAGTGATCCATATAGCTTCTGAGAAAAAAAAATTAGCTTTTGTTTTAAGTTGACCTTTTTCTGAAATCTAATGAAAATTGCTATTCTAAAAAGATTGCAATATATTCAAAAACTGTTTCAACATTTGTTGCAAGAAAGCAATTTAGTATGGTAAATCTGCCCCCAAACCTGCACAGATAATGATGAATGGTTTTGGTGTAAGATCTCACCAGTTCAAATGAACCATGCAACTGGTGCAGACATGTATTTCTAGTAGTTCTCGAGTTATGGTTATGGTTGACTGAAAGATCCTTTCGATGAAATGTACAGAATATTTTCAGATCAAATCCTATGTTTGACAACTTGTAAATAAACATGTAACCATTTTGAATTTTGTGGATACATACTACTGTTCCATCAAATACAGCAACCAACCAGATGTGACTTCCACTCATTCACTCATCTGAATGTTTTGGTTAACAAAATCCAGGGACACTCAAGTCAAGTAACATGACCAAAAGTAACTGAAACTTTCAAATGAGTGAATGAGTGGAGGTCACATCTCATAGAACAGCAGTATGTAGACATGAAATTCAAAATGGCCACAGGTGGTAGGGTTGTGTGTTCCACATGGATTTACAAGTTGTCAATCTGGAAATCTTCTGTACATATTCCTGATAGAACCCTTCAATCAACCATAACTTAAGAGCCGCGAGAAATACTGATAAGTGTCTAACATGTACACTGCTGCACTGTGGATGCATTTGTCTGCACAAATTGCACAATTCAATAAATAGATGAGGCCAAAACCATCCATCTATATCAGAAAGGGTTTGGGGGCTGATTTATTGCACTAGTTAACAAGCTGTTAAAACCATATATTGGATATTTTTTTAAAAATTGAACTGTAACAAATTTGAAAATTCCTCTTGAAAACTCCAGCTTTGTCTATATACTGCTGTAACCCCTCAAGAGGAGTTAAAAGAAAACAAAGATGAAATAAATAGTGAAGTTTGAATAAAATTAAAAAAAAGGTTTAAAATAAGTCAGGCAGAACTTTTTCATTAGAACACAATAAAATGACTTAAACATTGAAAAACGTCCAGACAACTAACAAAAAACCTGCAGGCAGAAAACAAAGAAAGTTCTTAAATAATGAAAAGAAAAGTACTAGGGATACAAATACTCACACCTGCACTGGGATGCTTCTGTTCACAAAGTAACCAAGATAATGAACAAACATTACTGGATAAGCACATTTTTCATCTGAATTTATATTGAATCAAGGCATATGATGAATAAAAAAAAATAACAGTTGCATAAAAACTACTTTTATGAGCAATGCTGAGACAAAGGACACTGGTGATGTCTTGTACATGCACCCATAGCTTTACTATTATGTCATCATTCCCGTTCAATAAATCAGAAATACATGAATCAATTTAGATTAACCTGCTGTTTATCTCACTTTGGTCCTTTGACAGCAATATGTATTCTGGGCATTGCAAACCACTTTGGTTAGGTTTTGGTGTTTTACAGCACTGCAACACAAGTAGGTTATTTAGTGCTGAGACAATTGGACTAAAATATCTTACTCAAGGACACTTCACAATAGCTGACCCAGGATGAGCTGATGGGAGGATTTGAACACGCACCCTTTTGGTCACAAGTCTAGCATACTGACCACTCCATTAACTATTAGAAAATTAGTGAAATAATACTGTAACAAAAAGGGGCTTCATTGTCTTTGGTCCTCCAAAAATGTTAATTTAATGACCCTAACCAAGACCAACAAGGCCCCAAATATATTCTACTCTAATATATGCAGACCTGACAGACTACTAGTACAATTATCTAGACTGGCCTTGAACAGTGTCTAAACTGGTCTTGCTTGTGCAGAGTGTCTACTCTGGCCTTGAGAATAATGTCTAGACTGGCCTTGAACAGTGTCTAAACTGGCCTTGAGAAGAGTGTCTAAACTGGCCTTAAAAATAATGTTTAAACTGGCCTTGAGAAGAGTAGCAGAATGTCTAAACTGGCCTTGCTTGTGCTGAGTGTCTAAAATGGCCTTGCAAAGAGTGTCTAACTGACCCTGAGAAGAATGTCTAAATTGGCCCTGAGAAGAGTGTCTAAATTGGCCCTGAGAAGAGTGTCTAAATTGGCCCTGAGAAGAGTGTCTAACTGGTATTGAGAAGAGTATGAAAATATCATCTGATAGTAAACAGGTATTTTACAGTGTTAGCAAGTTGCCTTACATATGATTACAACTATTAATAGTATTAGGCAAAAAAAAATGTGTTTCTGGTCAGCTGACCATCCCTGTTTTTCATTGCAAACCCTTGCACTATTTCCCTCAGAGTTAAAAGCAATAAATAAGATAAATAAATAAAAAAATATTGTTAAAAAAAATAAAAATTTCCAAAACTGATTTTGTGCACCTAATTGAGCTGGTTTAGCTCAGTACTTGAAGTTCTTAGTACATTATACATACAAATCATTAGTATATACAAAATGCTTCAACAAAAAAAACCCCTAGCTACCTACCCTAATTTTAAAACTGTGCAATAAGAAACACAATTTTTTTTATTTGGCCCTAGTATATTATATGCATATTTACTTACATGATTAACATAATATTATATGCATATTTACTTACATAATCAATCATAATCTGTAGCAAAGAAAATGGTTTATGTATATATACACTGATGATGTATGTATAAGCAGTTGTGGGATTGTCTAATGATTTGGAAGGTTGGATTGCAGAGTTCTGGATTCTTGTGAATCGATATGCAGTTAGAGGGTAAAGCCAAATTTCCATTTTGGACATGGCCTCTGTAGTGAATGCATGTAAAACAGGTGTTTGCAATTTCTGTGTACGTTCATTGACTACAGGGAAACTAAGATATTCATCAAAGATAGCACCCTATGGCTAGGTTAGACTCTTGCTAAAATTAACATACAAAGTTCGATATATCACATTTTGCTCACATAATTGTTTAACAAGTTTTAAAATCTGTAGACATGATAAGTAATGCAACAAGCTACATTGTACTGAATTCTGTAGTCTTCATGGAGATGATACAAATATTGCATGAGCTTAACATGAAAAAATATGGTGTCAGAATCAAGAGATAATGCCTATTCTTTACAAGGGATAAAATTATGGTTAAAGCTAGTTGTGTTGCAAAATAACATACAAGAGTTAAATGTTCCATTTTTGGTTTGAAACATAAAGATAATAATAATAATAATAATAATAATAATGAGGACTTTGTATAGTGCCTAATCTTTAGAAGCTGTAAGCGCTTTACAACATTTGACAACACTTAAAAAACATATATAATGATATGATTACAAAATTAAAAACAAACACCACGAAAGTAGAAACAGAAAACATGCTGTAAATATTTAAGGTAAGGAAACATTATTAGGTCTTTAAGTCTGTTCTTGCAGTTGAAATAGGTGCATTTTAAGAGTGCTCTTGAATGAGATCACTGTGTCTTTGTGTCTAAGTGCAGTGGGCAATTCGTTCCACATTGCTGGGCCCTGGTATGCAAAAGAACGTTGTCCATATGACTTCATTTTCATAGTGGGAATAATGAGAATATGAGTGTCAGAAGAGGAGCATAAGTATCTTGGTGGTGTGTACACATGGGTGAGGTCAGATAGGTATGTCGGACTGGAGCCCATCAGTGAAACGTAGCACAGAGAACAAATTTTGTGTTTAATTCTGGATTGAATGGATAACCAGTGTAGATACCCAGTTATACTTTAGAAAGCAAATTTTTCAGCAAATTATGTTTCTCCAAGAATACTTACCCAATCACATTATGTTACCTTGCGAATCCAGCCCTACTAAAAGATAAAAATTGTCTTTTCCTGTGTATTTCATGTAGACAACTGGCAATAACTCTTGCCCATTACCACCCCTTGAGACCATCAGGTGTCACTAGTTTGTAGCTGAGTGATATACTAATGAGGATGCACATTTGGGAGAGTGATTGGGAGGGTTTTAAAGTAATGTGATTGGGCAAGTATTCTTGGAGAAACATAACTTATGGAAAAGTTTGCTTTCTCCTTCAAATATTTTCCCCAATCACATTACACTAGGAGAATAGGTAATAGGAGGAGGGAATGCTAAGCATCCAATCTCTACCTTGGGTATCTTTCTAGGGAATTATGGCTGGTTCCCAATGTGAATGATAACCCGTAATCCTAATTACATGAGCAACACAGCCTAGGATCACTTAACCCGTGACCCTTAAAAATGGTTAAGAAGATAAATTTTCAAATCTTCTTATCTATAAAATTTCACTGGTGAATCCAGTGAAGCTGTTAGGCTGTGTTGATTGTTTTAATTAGGTCTAGTGGCCATCTGTGCTGCTGTCACTAGACCTACCAGATTCGAAGTTTGCCTCTGCAAAGCTAAATTTATGAGGTAAAAACTTGAGAAGGTTGACTCTGGATGCCAGCCAACAGCTTCTATTATATCTTGGATTAAAAATGTTATGTTCCAACGCAAAACTTGCAGAGAAGGCTCAAATCTCATGAGCAGTAATCTTCATGAGGCAACTCTGATCTTGTGAGACCTCAGAGGGAGGCCATTGTGCAATGTAATTTGTACAGGCGTATAAAAAGATTGTCAAGCAGGATCAAGTCTGCTGCCACATTGAATATTCTGAGAAGTTGCAAGAACTCTTTCACTGAAACCCAAGTCCTGATGGAAATAGACTCGATGAGTTAGACGATCCTGATTAAGCGAACACAAGATTCAGATTGGTGATAAACTCCATACCCAGATGGACATGAAGCAGGGATGGACGGAGGTTGGGCTTTTCCCAGTTCAATGGAAGACCTAGATGACTAAAAAGTGAAAGAAGATCATTTCTGCCTTGGCATAGAATAGAACTTACCATATATTTCTGGAGGATATCGTCCAGGTAAGCTGCCATTATTAAAGATGAAGTCTACATGAACAGGGTGACAATGCAATCCATAACCTTGGTAAAACCCGAGGGCTGATGCTGAGGCAAAAGGGTTGGACTTTGAACTGATAAACTGTGACATGGTAAGCAAAAACAAGAAATTCCCATGATGCAGGGTGATAGGGACATGAAAATATGCATTGGTTAGATAAGACTGACAGCATACATGTCCTTCAGATGGAGAGGCAGTTGTCACTATCTCCATCTTGAATTTCGGTGGTGCAATGAATTGGTTGAGGTGACTCAACTCGATGTTCAGTCTCAACCTGCCATTTTCTTTCCAACTGAGAAACAGCCGTGATGAAACCCCGGCTATTGTGGCTTTTGCACAATCTCCACTGCCTGCTTGTCAGTAAGCGACCATATCTACTATTGTAGAAAGGCATCCTTCTCCCAATCTGATGGTACATCTGTGTGTGTGTGTGTGTCCATGTGTCTGTGTGAGATTTGGATTTTTAACATAGCTTTAACAATTTTTCAGTCATATCACTACGATGTCTGCAGTCTGGCAGTTTACAGTGATGTCTTGCACTGGGGCATCATGCTGAAGACATGTAGCATCATGTCCCACCCAGTCACATTATCCAAACTTCTTCAATTCTTCCTCCAAAAGGTAACAGTGACTCAAAGGGTGTCATCTGTAAAGTGAGGATATGATAAGGTTTGAGCAACATGGACATCAGACATGTGTCATGTCATATCTAGTCTAAGCTGGCCGAAGCCATCAAGAAATTAGCCATGGTATGGTGATCTGACCAGTTAATGACCCTTGCAATCCTGGCCATCGCCTCATAAGTGTGGCTATGGTTGGATTTCTCCACAAGCTGAAAGACTGCTAATGAGTCCAAATCTAGCACTGAGAACATAGAGTTTTATACCAGTGAGATGAGAATGTCACAAGAACTTTGTTTTCTGAGAAAAAAACCCTGGAATTGCCCAGGTCACCAATTCTACCCAAAAGTCAGTCACAGATCTCCTTAATTTTAGCTGATTAGGGAATGGGTCGGAAGGATGGTGTCAATTCCTCCTCATCAAAATCTATTGATGCTTTAAACATAGTCTTGAGTAGCAGTAAGGGATGGAGGGCATTCTGAAGCTGCCAACACCATATAAATTTCCTGGACTGTGGATGTAAAGCTAAATTCAGTCTGTTCCACGGTGACAGATCTGAGTATGGTTCATTATAAGGAGCTTTGTCACACTCACTGCATGTCGAATCCCAATCTGGGTCTGCTTGCAGCTCTGGAAAAGTCATACCAGGTGGCATTGATAATTCAAGTTGTCCTCTTTGAAAATTTCACTAGCTCTCCCTTATGGATAAGCAGTGAACATTCAGAAGTCTAGCACTGCCAGAACTGCCAGCTGGTTTGCCTGGAATATGCTCAGCCTGGATGCTGGTGGTATAGAAGATGGTTCAGCTATCACCCATACTGGACACTCCAAGTCCCTGTGACGATGGACAAATTTCTTACTAAAATCTCTGCCATATTAATGGTACAGTGAGGCTAGTCAGATGGATCAGTCACTAAGATCCCCATAAATCATAGTTGGCTGGGCTGTTTCAATGAGAAGGTCCCCATGCTAGATGGCCAGTTATGGCTGGACAGTTGGTAATGGTAGAGTGGTATAATGAGTTGGATCCAATTGATCCCGGTAGAAACCCGGCTGGATGGCCGGTGATGTCTGAACTGCCAGTGATGGTGATGGATGGTAATGGTGCAATGGCAAAATGAGTTGAATCAAATGGATTCAGTAGAAAACTCCATGCATCCTGACTTACAGGCATGAAGTCCATGCTCAGACATGCAGGGCTACTTACACCCACTGGGATGCCTAAAATTGGGGGGGACACTCCCCCAAAATGAGTTGGAATTGCAGGTGACAACTAGTTGACTGGACCATTTTCTAGAAAGGTCACCCATGCTAGATGGCCAGTGATGGCTGGACAGTTGGTAACGGTACAGTGGTATAATGAGTTGGATCCAATGGATCCCGGTAGAAACCCCAAGTGTCCCGACTTACAGGCCTGAAGACCATGCTCGGACATGCTGCAGGACTTAATGCCCACTGGGCTGCATAAAATTGGAGGAAACTCCCACAATAAGTCAGAATTGCCAGCAACGAACTTTAGGTTGTCTTTCTTGACTTATTCCATCTTTCCTTCCCTTCGATGCCTTATGCACTATTGCTTTGAACTTTTGCATTTCATGCATTTAGTAGACATTTCACCTCTGATGACACAAGAAGAGAAAACAAAGCATGTTACTAACTAGCTAATACTATAGCACAGACTTCCTCTGACCATGTATTAAACAAGATGTATGTTGTAGATGATATACATTTAGTACATACAAAACAAGAGTCATGGTAGACTTCCATGCTCTGAAGTTGCATTTATTGCATTTAGTTGACATTTCTGTTGAAACAATACAAGAAGAGAAAACAAAGCATTAATTAGTAATTCATCATGTTACTAACTCACTAATATATATTCCGTTACTACAAGAATAATAAACGTTTTCTAGACTATGCTTTGAACTAATGCATTTTATGCATTAACTCACATTTCGACTGAAACAACACAAGAATGGAAAACAAAGCATAAATTAGCAATGTAGGTATTTAAAACTCGCTAAAACCAATTCCATTACTAACAGAGCAAGTGAAAATGGTGTCATGCTAACTCGTACATGACAACATAAAGTCAACAACAGAATGGTATAACATGGTCTTAAATAGATGAAGTCCAAAAAGTGACAAAGTAACTCAAATTTGGCAGGAACTGTTTCAAATAATGTATACAACCTGCAGGAGAATGACTGTCCCACACAATAAATCTAAAAAGAAAGTTGGTTGGTCCAATTTGAACACTAAAATCACTTGGATTGTCAGAGGTAAAATGTACAATGTTATCAGCTCAGCAGTGAAGCTAGAAACTGAAGGCACCTGTTGGTGTCAAGAGGAGGTAATGGGCAAAAGTTATTGCTCTTTGTCTATATGAGATAGACAGGGAAAGCTGATTTTTGTATTTTAGTAGGGCTGGATTCATGAGGTAGCAAGCTAATATTCCTAATGTAATTGATTGGGGAATGTATTTGAAGGAGAAAAGATGCAGTTTACAGATTACTCTCAATGGTTATAACATTGAGACAAGCAGCATCAATCATAATAGCAAGATGGTTAAAGTAATGCAATATTTAATGTGGTTAAATATGTTCAGTTTGAAAAAAACCCAGCAATTTGTGACCCAGTATACATTTATGAAGCAGCTGCAGCTAAGGCAACCATAGGAATTGCAAAATTTGAAATCAGTCTGAAAATATGTTTCATACAGCCATCTTTTTAGCTCCTTGATAAACCTAACAATGATTTATCAACTGTAAAGTAATCTCTGAACATTTTTTTAAAATACCATTTTAAATGACTAACAAAGAACTGTATTTAAGTCATCTTTACTATAATCTTGAAAGCTGAAATTAACTGAACTTACACATTACACTAGCAAGCTCAAAAGATGAGTTTATGGAAGAATACTAGTGTCAAACAGATATTGGTGACATGCAAGCACATATAAAAGACAACAATGGATACAAATATGTTTTGACAGTGATAAATACTTTTTTGAGATATGCTTGGGCTGAAAACATGAAAACCAAAAAGGAGATACATACATAATGCATTATGAGAAATATTCAATGAATCAAAATATGGAAAGACTTTTACAATTAAAAAAAGTTTAAGATTGCTGGAAAAAGCAAGCACTGAATACATGTACTTTTCAACTTGCTCAGACAAAAAGTGTCTGCTATGAAAGGTTTAACAGAATGCTAGGATGTGTAATTATTTCACTCAAAATGAATACAGAAAATGGATGGAGATCTTACCAAAGCTAATTGAGTGGTACTGTAATACTCATCATTGATCATGACTCCAGTTGAAGCAATAAAAGGGATCAAACAGATAAAAAGTATGGATAACATTGTTTGGTTACATAGCAACATACACATTTTTTAAAATTTAAATTTAACATTTCTGAAACTATTTTGAAATGCAAAACAATCTTTTTGAAGGGCTACCTTCCTAACTTTAGCAAAGAAATAATTAAAATCAAGTAAGTAACTTCAGGTGGTCCAGTCATTTGCAAATGGAGGATTTGAAGCACATATTGTTACAAACAAGAGTCATCCCTTTATTACAAACAAGGTAACTGTAAAAAAAATTGAAAATTTAAAAGACCAACATAATGAATGGTAAATACTCTGAATCAGATAATAAATGGGAACCAGTTGAAAACATTATGCCATCAAATAGATCATGTACCAAAAACTACAACTGCCGACAAGGTGTATGTAGGAGTATTAAGATGCATGAAAACCTTTATTTTTGGTGGGGGTTTTTTATTTTAAAGCTAATGGGTCATGGAATATAACATGGTGAAAAACAGTACAATAGAAAATCAAGGAGTTAAAACTGGAATTATATGTGAAACACGAGAGAAAAAGAAAGTACATCCAAAAACAAAGATCAATAACAAAATGGTATGCATGAAGAACATGATAACCTGACTATAATGTAGACAATACCACAGCAGATTAATAAATGGCATCTGAGAACTAAAAAGAGATATTAGAAAATATGAAGCTGACTCAACTAACATGAAAATACCTATCTAAAAATGAAACCATATACAGTGTAAAAGATTATTAGAGTGAAAGCTTGTCAAAAAGATTTTAAACATATAAAGGTTAAATAAAAATCACATACATGCTGATGTAGTCATGGAGACATGATTTTCTTAACAAATGAAACATTTTATTGCAAACATTTTCCTCATGATCTATGCAATGTTGGCATGAGTAGAAAAAAGAATGATCTAAATTACTGAAGCATAAATGGAAGGAAGTCAATTTTGGACTTCGGGTTTTGAACTTTTAAGGTACTAGCTTCACAGGTATGTTATTTTGTGCCAAGGCAAATGAAGTAAAGTCCCTTGCCTAGGGACTCACCACAGTAGCCAACCCAGTATGATTAGAAATATGGCAATTTTTTGGCTTGGTTGCATAAATCCATGTTGAACGCAATGTCAAGTATAAGTCTCAATGAACTTTGAAACCATATGCAGAGTATCTCACATATGTTGACTAATTCTGAAAGGTATTTTAAAAACTATGTTCAGTGTATCTCACATATATTGACTAATTCTGAATGGCAACTGACAGTTTTAGACTTAGTAAATTACCATAATTTTACCCATTAATAGATCTTGGCTATCATCCATTTATAATCCTCAAAGGCAACTAATGAATGACTGTCCTTTCTGAAATACGTTCCCACATAACAGCATGTATTTTAGTTTGATGACAATTTTAAGACTTCTGATGTTTCATAAATTGTGAACCCTGTGCCCATACAAGGGTAAATCAGAAGCAAAAGTATCTAATGACTCCATGAAAAATAATTAATCTCTAGCTTTCTTTTAATTATATGGCATAAAAACAAAAGATGTTTTAGGGTACTAATGATTTTTATTTTGGACATTAAAGATACAATTGGAAATAAGATAATACAAGTTACACTAATGCAACCCATTTCCAGTCATTTAGATGATGCGTTGATATTCTGTAACTCTAAAAACAAATCTGCAACCAAAGACCTCAAGTATGGAAAATCGCTATGTATGTATGTATGTATGTATGTATCCTACCAGTCAAACACCAGCAAATCAAAATGTGAATCATTATTTCTCATTACAAAATGAAATGACTTATAACTGTATGAAAGTAATAGATAATTATATGACATTTATGAACTGTTTGAAACAAAAGTTTTCCCTTATAATTAAATTTAATTATATCTATCTTTTAATCATTTTACTCTATCCCATATCTAATAAAACCAGATAATACCTACAGGCTAATTTTCAGTTACCACCTGAAGTACTATAGAATCACTACCAACAAGATTGGTAACATCCATTTCAAGGGTATGTAAATTAATAGACCTTAATTTACACATATCACTGTAATTGTTAATTGTTGAAAACAATGCAATTAGTAATTTAATATTAACTTCATCTGTTATATATTAATCTATAGGGAACATTAACCCCACCAATTATGTTACTGAAGTAAAGGGAAAATTTCAGCAAGATTGTAACAATTTGTAAAATGAATAATGCAGCTTACTTACCCTAACTCCAACTGTTTCTTGATCTATAGTGTCATTGTGGGCAACTTGAAGGGCAAGTGCTAAACCCACTGCCCCTCTTAATCCTCCCCAGGTCATTACAATACCTTCTTTCCATGACATGCCATAACCAGTATGTCGCAAGATGGGGCTAAAAATGGCTATGACAAGACCTCTACAAAATAAAAAAAATGATCGTGATTAAGAGAAAAACATTCATTCATTATTATGATGGTATATACTCTAATAAATAAATAAATAATGTAAAAATTATAAAGACAATATCAGGCATTGCTTTCACCTGACAATTGGCTTACATCTTGTTGAAAATATCATGATATTATCCAATGTGCAACACAACATCATAGCAAGGTTTGCATTTTTAAGAGAACTATTACCTAGTGAAATGTATGTCACAGTCGAGGGAAGAAAACCATTCTTTGTCTCAATATCAGAAGGCCCACGATGCTGACCTGAAAGTTTACTGAGTTACAAACAGGATAAAATTTGCAATGATGTGTGCAATAAAACAATTATAACTTCTGGTTTCCTGAATATTAATCATATCAGTGTATGCTATTTCAGATTATCAGCAGTAGGAAAATTGCATCACTAATGCTAAAATGCTTTTTTCTAGTTTTTATTGAAGAGAAAGTGAGAGAGAGACATATGTATACCACTGCATTTTTATTCTTGCGCCTCATGATCAAAATAAAGGATGCCCCAATATGAGAGAGAGAGATTTCAGCCCTTTCTTCATACTATTTCATACCTTACTGTCAGTACTTAGCTAAAACCTTTGTCAAAGATAGAAAAAGCAATAAATTAAATAGTAAATGTTAACTATTAAAATTCATACCATACTCCTTCAGTATCAAAGATTTAATATTCACAATATTTATATCCATATGGACTCCATTTAGGCTAAATCCCAGGAATGACCATTTAGCATGCTGTGTAATTTCTTTGCAAGTACAATGACCCTTCCATTCCCAACAAAGTGCAAATACACTTCCTGTAGTTAGGCAGCATTTGGTTTTGATCTTTTCTCATGCTAGTTGTTAATTTAAATTGCTCTGACAGTTCTGTCAGTGGGTACAAAAGGTGTCATTGGTTGAGAAACTTACAAGAATAAGCACCTGGCATTTTCTGGTATTACAGAGTACCATATTCACAATACCCTAAGGGTAGCCTAATTTTCTATTGGTAGCCCCACTAATATGATCTGTTCTGTTGAATCTTGCTCTCAAACAGGTGTTAGCTGGAATGACCTGATCACAACTGCAGCATATCTAATTAACATGTAAATAACAATGTGAAGCTTAGTGGTTCTTGGAACAATGGATACTGTAATTAAAACTTGACAGAATTGTTTACTCAGTGGTATTAACTGACGATGGAATATAGTATTGCCATTGTATATGAGTATGATCGCAATCATCAGGTAACTTAACAATTCATTACAGTCATCCTGAAACCTCTTTCTCATATTGGGGTATATTTTATTTGATCACGAGGTGCAAGAATGAAAATGCGATGCAATAACCATTTTTGTCCTGGTTATTCATATTCAAACTTGTCTATTCTAATGCACATATACATAATCAAATTTAAGCAACGTATATTTGTGCATGCTGCATTAGCACAATTACATCTGATGTACATGAATTTGATACTGATGATCATGTAAATATTTTTAAATCCTTCTCAATCTCAGGCCCTATATTTTTTCATATACAATCTCTTCCCCAAAATGATAATAATTTTTAAACATTATTTTCTTTTTGATAAAAAAAATTTTTTTAACATACAAAAAATTACATGACATACGATAAAGCAATTTGAATGACATAATCCATATATAAGTCAATTCAAAGTATAAGAGAAAGCCCTGATTTTCTGGTCAAAAAGTATCAACTTATAGGCTAGAAAATATGGTAGTCAATGATAAACATATTACCCTCACCCCTATAGAAACTGGACCACTCATTCATTTCCCATAGAACTTAACATAGCCTTGCATGATTAGTCAATATTTAGTACTCCTTTTTTATGTACTAGTTCTCAAGCTATAAAGTAATTAGTGGTCTGATACCTGAATAATCATCATGGGGGAAATATAATTCTGTAATATTAACTTGTTCATTCAAATATTATGTCTACGATATTTTTAAGTTGTGAGTAATGGAATGCCCTTCATGACAATTTTGGCACACACAGCATACCTGTAATAAGTTATTATATATGTCAAAGATTCATGACTAAAATATTTGCAGCAACTCAGCTTGCATGTAGTTGTCTTATTACTTCAATGAATCATTCAAAGATCTGTGACTGTGTTACATCCTAGTTTCCATTATGTTGTACCATGTATCAAGACAGGCATATCATGCATGATGAGGATTGTATCATATACAATGAGTATAAATATTGTATCATATACACTGAGTGTAAATATTGTATCATATACAATGAGTATAAATGTTGTATCATATACATTGAGTGTAAATATTGTATCATATACAATGAGTATAAATATTGTATCATATACATTGAGTATAAATATTGTATCATATACAATGAGTGTAAATATTGTATCATATATAATGAGGATAACTATGGTGATGCCATGAGAATGAGTCAACAACTAAATTCAATTCAATTCACAAAAGATGATATATTACAGTATATCTGAATTTTACATTTTTTCAGTTCTGGAACATTTCATGGGTAGCATGGAGCAATTCATTTGAAACTAGATATCCATGTGTTTATATCTATCTTCATATATAATTTTAAATAAGACAGAACACAGTTCTTAATGGGTTTTGCACACCTTATGACGAAAAGGCCAAAATACAAGGAAAACATGTAGAACCAGTCTATGCCGTGGATTTCAAAAATGGCCTTCTCCGCAATGACCATCCCTACGATGATGAAGATTAGCGTGTTAGCAAGGTAAGCAAGAGTCTCCCAGAATCTGAAATGCATAGAGTTGAGAACATATCAAACACAAGAGACTAGTAAAAGTATTAATCTATCCATCAAAATAAGAGGTCATAGAGAACCTCCGGACAATTTTTTCTGAATTACTTTACTCAATGAAAAAATAAAATGAATGTTAATAATATGTTTAACTATTCAGTGAAATGAAAAGCTTTTTCTCTTTCATGCAAATGATCTGTATTTCTAGGCATGTGATTCATCAATTTTTGTTTTACTATGGTGTTCTCAACAACCATATTTACTCAATTCTGAGTACAGCTTGGTGATGCCTTCTGAAAAAACCTAAAACTGCATTCACAGAATATGGTGCCTAAAATTTAACCAAGGCATAATGAACAGATAGATAAGGGTAACACTATGTGCCCTATCACTATTATTGTGAGGCTTCCAAAAGAGATAGATGCCAGATTGGAGGGCATTGGGCAAAATGATCATGGCTGAAACTGTTACATTTGGAAGAACCCTTTAATTTCAAGGGAAAAGTTCTGTTTTGTTTTATACTGGTACTGTATATTCTACCTCTGACAATTAAATAATAAATAAAATGACATATGCCACTGACTAAGAAATTGACAGAAATTATTTACAGAACAATTAGGTAAATCTGGCTAATAGTCTACCATGTAACTCTTAGGAGCAGTGGGGGTGGGTGGGTGGGCTAAAATTCCCATGAATAAGAGCTGGAAAATTCCAACTCCAGATACAAAACCAATTCCCAGTTTCAGCTGCAAAAAAGTAGTTCACGTATGTATGTACAATGAATACAATCATCTTCTTTTTAGATATATCATACGAATCAATGTTAAATACAGTTACTTTACATTCCATCACAGGTACATTATGCTATAATGATAAGAAAATAAGTGACCATTGATATTAACTTAAAAAAAAGACTCATAAAGTTTTTTTTAAAGTAGGTTACCTGTGAAGGAAGTGCTCAACCTCTGGGCTGATCATTGTCCGTTCAGCACTCATGACAACTCCTAATACCACTACTGCCAAGACCCCTGAGAAACTGAAGAACTCCTCTCCTGTGAGAAGAATGTGCAAGAACTTACCAAATTTTATTTTATTCAAGTAATTTTTGTACACATTGTACACTTCAAATACAAGATGGCTGATTTAGATGGCATAAAAAAAACAAAATTTTAAACATGTTCACTTGACTGGTTGACTCTGGATGATAATCTTACTTCCTACAGCTCATGGTCTTCTAACTCATTTCCATAATTCTGTAAGTCTTGTGATCGACTATCTTGAATACCTAAATTTCTCCACTTTTTCAAGCTTAAAATGGTCTGTAAAAATTTTGAGTTCAATGCTCAAGATGGAAATTTGAACACTTGACTTTTAAACAAATTGTGTCCATTCTAATCAAGATTTCTTAAAAAACAAGTAGATACAAATAATAACTATTCAACAAATTTCCATAACATATACATGAAGCATTAGGCCAAAACATTTGAACACACTCATTCAGCCAATGCTTCCAATATACAGGTAATGAATAATACCACAGATTACATATGTAACCAACAAATGAAGAAAAAAAACCCAGGTGGAATGCTACTGTTGTTCTAAGAAATATCTATTGTTACGTATATGTAATTTAATTACTTGTGTGTTAGTTTCAAATTCTTTTTTTTATTTTATTTTTGTTTCATTATATTTTATTGTAATAATAATTTTCACTGGATTTGACTATTTTTGGAAAATTTACTTCTTTTTTTGACCTGAGTAAAATGTAAAAGGTATTACATTATCAGTATTTTTAGCTCACCCTGGTTGAGATGTTTTGTAAACACTAAGCAGAAATGATTGGCTATTGCCAAGGTCATTTTCAGCCCACATGTTAGCTGAGCTGTAACAACTTTTATTTTTAAATTTATTTCCAGTGTGGGAATTTGATTCTTAGATAGGGCTATTCCTGCCTACGTGATAAATAGCATTTTTTTACTACGCTGTTCAAATTAGTGATCACGTCGCCCTGTCACATGAGCCACCATGTGATCTAAAATCGAGGCTTAAAACAGCCATTTTGCTAGTTGCTAGTAGATTGATCAGTTGTAAAATTGTACCTTTGGGCTCAAGGTATTTGTCAAGTTGTTGCTATTTGAGTTGATTTTTGTATTTAAAATAATTTATTCACCCTGGGAAATATTCTACTTCAACGAAATACTTGGACAAAGATATTCAGTGGAAATTTATTCTGGAATTCTAAACGGGAACATTATAAATTGTTATTCAATGAGGAATTGTTGCCATCAGTACAACGACTTCATCTGATGTCATCGCCTTCCATATTGGAACTTCATAGAGATTCGAACCTGGATTCAATTAGAACTGTTTAGTGATAGGACTTATATTTTTCAATTTTAGGATTAATTTTTGGATTATATTCACAAACTGTAAGTCCTATTTCATATTTTTATCCTGTTTTCTAGGGAAATAAATTATTTTGTTAAAATTTACAAAGCTTGTTGGCTTCACTCTTTCCTTTTGTTACATTTGTACGAGCCTACAAGCAACACTATTAATGCTTACCTTTTTCTGGTGGTTAATCTATACAGCTTACTTGATTTGATAAATCAGTAAGTTTGGATGAACATAAATTATTATGTATAAAATGTTGGAAGAAATAATTTTTATATGTATCTTTTATGAAAAATGACAAATTGAACACACTATACCATACTGTACAAACAGTCTGAAGTCTTACCTATATAATATGTAAGATAGGTTGCCACCAGTGTAATTGTTATCTCTGCTAGTGCATCATTGAATATTCTTGACAGCCAGAAAAGAGAAATCTTGGCCATAACATAGCCCCAAACAGTGCCACCTAACGAAACTTGAAGGAAGTATAGTACGATGTCACCACCTAGTGGGAAGATATAAATGCATCAAATAAATCATTAAAATTGCAATAATTATGGATTCTGACTATAAAGTGAAAGACTTTAATTTTCTCTAATAGATGGCACATTCACTTTTGAAACTATTATCTTATCATGATAACATTTTGTCAAAATAATGATTATTGGATATGTTGTTGTTGTTGTAGCTGTGTTGATACTATTGACGAGTCTTCCTTTACTCCATTATTACTTTAATGTATACTGTACCTGGATCAAAGTTCTCATGAAAAAATAAAGCCCAATCACTACCTGACTCCTCCATCATAAAACTTTATTTGACTCCAAATCATGCTTGAAAATATTCTGACCAATCAGAAGGCATTTGCACATTTGAAGTAACGTTTCCAAATCTGCATTAACATTTAATATTCAAACTGTTGAATAAAGCTTTATGATGGCAATGCCTGAACTAGTTCATATCCCTCACCTGTCATGCCAGAGTCAGAATTGGCCAGCCGGAAGAAGACATTGAAGAATACAATGGCAGCACCATCATTCAACAGAGACTCGCCTTCTACTATCATTGCCATTTGTTTGGATGCCCCTACATAATGAGATAAGATTTACAGACTGTATAATTTTCAGTCAAAGATGACATCACATATTTAGCCTAATATCTTAGTTTCTAAGAAATAGCTTACAAGGTAGGAAACACAATTCTTGCAACATTTTAAAACAAAGCAACAAGTGGATATCTGCTGTAAAGTGAGAGCAGTTCACTCAAATATGTCTTGTACTCAACTCCTGTGACTAACTAACATCTGATTTCTGGTGGTACAAGTAAACATTCTAAACATTTGTCATATATGTCTACATATTCTGGCTTAAATATCAAATCAAAGTGCCTGTACCTCTAGTGTTGCTACAAATGTCAGGCTACAATACAAACAGCCAGAGGCATCATGTAGCACAAACACTCCCACAAGGTAGTTTAGTTAGTAGACAGCCAGACTAGTAATCCAATGGGCATTGGTTCCATACCTACCCAGGCCAACCCAGGTCAGCTGACTTGGTGTGTCCTTTGGAGAGGAATTTAACTCCCATTTTGTCACCATGATAAGGCCAATAATGTATTAAACGTGTCTTTAAAACAACCAAGAAAAAAGCTAATATAATAATATTAGTACTATATTGAGGGTAAGCAGGTGTTAAGTTATTACACAGCTAAATTGTTTGTTAACTTAAAAAGGACATGATGTTATGGTTGTGTTCCCATAATTCATGTTACCTAGACACAGATGAAGTCTATCAGAAATAAGTTAACTCTCTCAGCATTTCATATATGGTAATGAACAACTAAAAAGACACCTATCTCAGGTCATTTTATATTCTATCATAAATCAAAGATGGCTGTCACAGAATTTGATAATATTAATTAAGAGCTTGTATGGTATAAATTATGCTTCTAAGTAATTAACAGCTTGTATGGTATAAATTATGCTTATAAGTAATCAACAGCTTGTATGGTATAAATTATGCTTCTAAGTAATCAACAGCTTGTATGGTATAAATTATGCTTCTAAGTAATCAACAGCTTGTATGGTATAAATTATGCTTCTAAGTAATCAACATCTTGTATGGTATAAATTATGCTTCTAAGTAATCAACAGCTTGTATGGTATAAATTATGCTTCTAAGTAATCAACAGCTTGTATGGTATAAATTATGCTTCTAAGTAATCTTGTATGGTATAAATTATGCTTCTAAGTAATCAACAGCTTGTATGGTATAAATTATGCTTCTAAGTAATCAACAGCTTGTATGGTATAAATTATGCTTCTAAGTAATCAACAGCTTGTATGGTATAAATTATGCTTCTAAGTAATCAACAGCTTGTATGGTATAAATTATGCTTCTAAGTAATCAACAGCTTGTATGATATAAATTATGCTTATAAGTAATTAAAAACAGCCTTTTATGATGTAACAATGCACAAAAAGTGAATTTTCAGCTCATCTGCTGCACAGTGATGTATTCTCATTTGTGTTTAAATCAAGATATAGTTTATTCTGAGAAATAAAGCAGCAACTCACAACTAATCAGGAGCATGCAAAAATCAGTGATGTTAAAATTGCTTGCTCTTTGGGTATGGGCTTTAACAACTACTACTTTAGTGTTTGGCAAAGGTTGATACCAGGAGGATGATACCCCAAAACATGATTCCTATATTATTTGATTTTAATTTGATGGAAGAGAGTGTGGTGAATTCAATCATGTTGCTTGTCTTTTCTACAACTTCTGCATTTTCACTTCTGCAGCATGTCTAGTTAATGAAGGGATCAAAATAAATATAGTCAATATGTATATTTCTCATAGTCAGATACTACCATGATGAGGGTCTACCGACTTCCAGTTTTTGACAGGGATGAAATCCATTGCAGTACAAGGGCAAGTACTGAGCTACATGATACATGACTGGGTTTAATGAAAAACTTAATCTTGTGGGTACATCATACATAGCTTCATTATATGTTTCCTTTTGGAGACAACTATGGTTTCTGATGAGGTCAAGGCTATGTACCTTGCAATTGAGAAAATTAAGCTACTATCAATGTCATAAAGAATTAATGAGTCAAAATCTACAACCTAAGCAGAGTTATTATTTTCAGGAATTTTGGCTTATCAGACAGTTATTTAGTTTATATAACATCAAATATACTGGTATGTTGACACTAACTGTACTTTGTCTCCACAACAGATCACACTAGATGTAATTAATTGCTGAATGACATAGCAAAGTGAAAACCAAGCATACATATGCTTCATACGAATTTGAATAGATCAAAAAAGAAAAAGGCACTGAAACATAAACATGTAAAATAGGCTGTTATCTGTGTTTCTAGTAATGTCCAGTTCAAACAAGCCATATTTACAATGATCTATTTAATTTTCCAAATACGGATGCAATGTCCTTATATGACAACCAAAAACCTAACAGCGACATTCATGTGAAGAAGTTAAGTGCTATTTTACACTTTTCTACAGTGAAATTTTGCAATACTGGCATGACGTAAGAGGACTATTTGATTAGTTTAAGGACATGTAAACAAACAAGATCTTCTATCTTTCTGACAATATGACAAAAAGTAGTGGGTGTGAATCACACCCATCTGCTCTATTGACAAATATAGGAACCCTTTAGTACCCTATTGATGAAGGATGTAAGGATACAAATATTAGTATTATCATTTCTTTTTGAGTCTTATAGTATTGTGCCATGTAAGCACATATCATGCGATGGTGTTTTCATATCTGAAAAGAAAGATATTTACCTTATTTAAGTGGTGTTCCTTGCTCAAAATTATCATATACTGCAGGCATGTGGAAATTTATCCAGGGTACAGGCCGCCTGAGCAATTATTAAAACCCCACCCTGTGATGTAAATAAGCAAATAAAATCCGTTCCTGGGCCATCAGTTGCACATGCCTGATGTACAGTGATATAGTGTAAAGTATATTCAGATTGGTGTTATAAATGATAATCATACCTTGGAAGATGTATACTTTACTACCATTTCTATGTTTATATTGATTTATATATATTTTGACACAAATATTTATGTATGCCAAACTAGGAGAGCAAATAAATTATACTAGTTCACATTTTGATATGCAATAAGAAGCTTACTGGAAAAGTTCTGAATATTTTCTATAACTTTTTTTGAATCTGTAAATAAATTTAACACCAGTCAATAGACAAAGCAACACTCAATGAAATGGTCTGCGGCTGCATGTGCAGCACACTGAACACCTGCATATGTATGTGTGTAATATGACATAGATATATGACACAACGTTCAAGAGGAAAACATATCTACTACCAGCTAAGAGAGTCCTGTACAATCCCAGGACTTTTAGAGTACTCTCTAGCTGATTTCAAGGCTGACTTGGACAATTTTTATGTGTCATATCCTACAATTTTAAAGTGGTTTCATCATTTTAAAAAATGATCATCAGAATCCACGGTAGGTGACCCACGTTCTGGAAGACTGCTGTCTGCGACTGGTGAGCAGGAAGTGGCTGCTGCGAAGAACTGATATAGATGCTCAATACACAATTGATGATATTTCTATTATCACAGTCATTAATTCATCAGCACTTTTTAATGCAATGAATAATCATTTGACGGCCATAAAGGTTTGTACGAGATGGATTCTACATTTGTTGACACCTGATTAAAAAATTAAAACACAAACTCGGACTAAACTCGACAAGCAGATAGTTGCCAAATACGAAAAGCGTGACCCGGCATTTTGATGAAAAAGGGATTTCTTTTCTGAATCTGAGTGAAGACAAAATAATATAGAGTTGACCATAGAAAACTAGCAGAGATCACAAATCATTCAATGTAGTTGGAATGTCAAGAGTTTAACATTCAATGCAAAAGGCCTGGCCATCCATGTGCCTGTGCCTGACTCCGCTAGAGTCACTGGACATTGGTAGGCATCCAAAGTGTTGCCCAATGTGTGGAACATTGCTAAACCACCTGTCCGTGCAATGATACCCAGGGTATCCATCCACTCCGTGACAACGCACTGGGGCATAAATCTACTCCTGTAGCAGACTTGAAGGAGTACACGACATCATCCAAACTTTGCCCACATGCTCTATGTAGCCATGATTTAGCTCCAAGTGATTCCTGGCTGAATCTCGTTATTAAAAATTCGCTCAGAGGCAGATGATTTGAAAGCTGCCATGCATATGGATGTGCATTTTTCCAGTGTCTCAACAACACACCAAAAATTGAATACAAAATGGAATGGGCGCCCTCACATAGGGGCAAAGGAGGGGCATTTGTTCCACCCCCACCCATCCTGGATTTTACCTATAAACATGCTTTGGCCTACGTCCGTAAAACTTAATAACTGACCACTACATGTTTACCCCTTCCACTCCCCCCGAAAATAATTACGCGGTCGCCCTTGATAATTGGATAATCAGACTCAGAAAGTGTAAATAGGTGCATGGGGTCTACTTTGAGAGGATGTATTCTTATAGTATTCACTAAGAAAGAACTTTGTCGTACATCAAACTAATATTCAGATTTTTTTAAAATTAGGTCTCAAATCATGTGCAATTTTGCTCTGAGTCAATTATAAAACAAGACTCCATTTTAATTTATGACTTAACATGAGAGTTAACCTAATTTCTCACCTATCTCTCTGAGAAGCGCTACTACTGCTACCGGATCTGTGGCACTTAGGATCGAGCCGAACATCATCCCTTCATTCCAGTCCCACTCATATGTAAAGAGATAACGAGCCAGGACGCACGTTAATAGAGCTGCCAGAGCTGGAATCAAAATTTAAAAAACAGCTGAAAAACAAACCTGTATAGTAGCATACTCAGCAGAAAATATTGCACCCCAATCTTCTGTTTTGGAAAGGCTGGGATGTGCATGTGACGTGTTTGTATTTATATTCCCTGAAACCGCATAATATATCTCTTTTAGGCTTTGGAGAAATAGAAAAGAAACCTTTAATCTGAAAATAACGATATTTATTTGAAGCATAATGCTTAAGTTTAATAATTTTGCAAGAAACCTGCTCCTTGAAAACTTATGGGAAAATTGATCACTGTTTATTGTCCTTCATGCACAGGATAAACTTATATTTTGTGTTACATTGTTTTCAGTCGTTCTGGATTAATCTCTCTCTCTCTCTCTCTCTCTCTCTCTCTCTCTCTCTCTCTCTCTCTCTCTATATATATATATATATATATATATATATGATTTCACTTCAAATATTATCTTAACTTATTAATGTGAAAGTGCTCAGCATTGAGGTGGGGATAATGTTGAATAAATAACCTACCGAATCCTGGTATGGCCAAAATTATAACCTGGATGAATGCCTTCAAAAAAGTGTGGACCTCCATGGCAAATGCAGACTCAAAAATGAGGACAGGCAGAAAGATGGTGAGGATCAAGTGAGGATCCGCCTCTACGATGGTGGCGTACAAGTGCACTTCTGCGAATCGGGATGAAAGTAGGCCAAACAGAACGCCTAGCACGAGCAGTACGACGGTGTAGGGAAGGCGCAGATTCAATCCCTGGATCAGCCGCCGCACCAAGGCTGTATAAAAGAAAATACGAGTTTCGTGGAACCCAATGTCTCATCTACGTCCATATCCTTGTCAAATATCCAGAGGTTCTGACTTTAAAAAAAACAACAAACAAACAAAAGAACAAAAGAACAAAAAAAAACACCAAAACAACCACTTTAATGCAAAATTATAACAGTGTGCCATCGCCAGAAAGTGACTACTATATTTTCCCATGCTTACACAGGTGAAACAAAAAGAATGAAAGAATGATATTTTTTCTTCATAAGTGTTGCTAAAACGTAAAGAGTGAAATCAGCTCATATGTTTCTCGTGCAAGTGACAATTATATCACAGCTTAATATTTGCTCTGTTTAAAATTATATTCAATGGAATATAATAATTGAATTTATACTGAATTTATGCTATATGTTTAAAGATGTGAATGTGTATGTGTGTGTGTCTGTGTGTATGTGATGGATTTTTAACGTAGCTTTAACAATTTTTGTGATATCGCTACAATGTCTGCAGTGTGGCAGTTTATAGTGATTATCTAGCACTGGGGCATCATCCCGCAGACACACAGCATCATGTCCTACCCAGTCACAATATCCTGACACCGGCCGACCAGTCCTAACATTAACATCTTAATGTTGAGCTCCAAGCGGGGCAGCTGCTAGTACTATTTGTATAAGTCTTTAGTGTTACTCGGTCGGGGTCCGAACCCACGACCTCCCGCATCCGAGGCGGTCACTCTAACCACTCAGACCACCAGTGCAGACAAAAATATGCGGAAAAAATGAAAAATTAAAATCAGTATTGGGGCAGCAAGCAACATGTTAAAGAAAAACATACTGCAAAAATTTGAACTTAAATTAGTTTCAGTACCGATATTTCCTATTTTGTATTCTTAAGTTGTCTTGAACTCATGGGCCACCAGCTTTCATTATGAATTAGGGCCACATTACTTTGGTTCATGTCTTTTTTGTTCAACAAAGTTTGGTGATATAATTTTATTCGTACGTTTCCTATGATTATGGAGGTATTTTCCCTTTATCTTCAAAAGATCGACTTTGTTGTTACATACTCAAAAGATAACAGAATTGTAGTAGATTTGGGATGGGGTTTTTTTTGTTGGTTTCAAGGGCATTTTAAACACATTGGCTATATCATGCCCTTTCACAGGACACACGGGGACACCTGACCCGGGCGTGTATCGAATCCACAACCATTGGATTACGAGTCCGATGCTCTCTAATCGGAGTTACCACGGCTCCGTAGAAATGTATTGCAAGCTGAGACAGTAAACAATGAGTTGGAACGTTTAACCTTGCAACAAAATGAAATTGTGTTGCTCGATTTGTTGATATCTTATGAACGATACACCTTATCATCTTTCTTGCACATGACCAAGAAGACATCTGAAAAGGTAGGTCCCATCATGAAAACAAGAGCTGTTAGAAGACATCATAGCTCTACGGTACACCAGTTACAAAACGGGAACAGCTAACGGAAGAACAAATTGTTCCAAAGGACAATGCCGCTTTCAATACATTTTGTCCCTAAAATACTTGGTTTGAAAATTCAAAAATATCATTTAGAAAACATATATTTTGATACATTTTGCAACAAAAATATAATCCGAATTTCCGGAAAATACCACAAAATGAAATTACTGGTTTATTTTCAACGTACGTAAAAAAATCAGAATGTACACTTTGTAATTCAATAATTGTATACGGGGTTTCTCATCTTTAAAAGAATATTAACCCTAGAGCGCAAGGAATACCTCTATGAATTTTGTTCCAAAGAATATTAACCCTAGAGCGCAAGGAATACCTCTATGAATTTTGTTCCAAAGAATATTAACCCTAGAGCGCAAGGAATACCTCTATGAATTTTGTTCAAAAGAATATTAACCCTAGAGCGCAAGGAATACCTCTATGAATTTTGTTCCGCAGAATCTTGCAGCAGAACGCTGCTATTTTAATTATAACTAACGGTACACAACTGTGCTCTATTCGAAATATTGACAAAACGTTATTTTCATACTTATAATGCAAATAGTCATCAAATAAGTTGCTTAGACGTGCCGCATAATTAGTTTAGTGCAGTTGGTAGTGATCGATGTATATTCCAGACGTCTCGCGTTGGATTCCTGTGTACAGTATTATTTTTCTCGTTACATGCCTTATAAGCCTGTCAGAAGTTGATATTTTTTCTAGACAATATAAATCACTTACGTTTTTTTTCTGTTTATTGCTTATTTATAGTTTTGAAAAGCTATAGAAAAATATATATGCAGCATAGCAGCATTTATGCTTTGCCATCTGATAGTACAGCATATGTAGCTTTCTAAGTTCACACGTGCTCAGGTAGAGGAGTTATCAATAGTTGGCTAAGACATACATCAACTTATATGAGCGTTTAAGTAAAATGCTTTGTCGAGGATGTTTTCCCATCAAAGTGTACTTTGTCCTTTGTAAGGAAACCTCAGCTTGTGAGGAATTTTTGTAAAAGAAATTGTTATCCAAATGCTTTTAAAAAAAACAAAAACACAATCAGTTGACATATGCTGCAAGTGCAAGTACTGTTAATGCATTTCCAACCTGATCTTATTTTCAGTTACATTTATTCTTCAAAGGAACAAATCATATTTATTTACTTTAATATTCTTGTTAATTGCACAAGTACTGGAGCAGTCTGATTTGGCAGACTGAATTCATGAACCAACCAAATGTGAGAAACCGACAGACCAGTCTGCCACTCTCTTATGCTAGCAACTGTACTTTATTAAGTTTTAGCATGCTTCAGCCTACACCAACAAGTTGTTCTCCGCATGTTTTTCTGACATGATAGTGCAGCTTGTTGGCCTAACTTCAATGTGTGCAAAATTAGTGCAACTAATTTCTTATTCTGTATAAACACTCTTATGTTTAAATATTTTATGGTAATTTGACAATATCTGTTTTCAGCATCAAAAACTAGTCTACAGCTGAGGAGTTCTGGCAGAACAATATCTGGGTATAGGAGTATTTAACAGGACGCAATTGCTAGAGACTGTACATGTAAAAGCCAGGGGCCCGTTCCAAATGTCCTCTGTACGAAAGTAGCACACCATTAATCTATAAACGTTTCATCCAGTGTAAGTATAATTCGCACATTCTTGATTATAAAAAGCTGAATGTCGCATCTTTTGAGTATAAATGTATGTGAATAACATACCCGTAATTTTTGAATATCAATATATTGGGTCTGAGACAACAAACAGAAATAGAATATATTAACACTTTACACGAGCCGCACAAGATCGTGTACCGCAAAACAGGAGCAACATGAAACTTAATATTTTAATCTATGCATGAAGATGGTTCTATGAAACAACCACCGAATGGTGAAACAAATTTGGAATTACATATGATAATATCGTCAAGTAATAAGTCATATTGTAATGAGAAAACCCATGGACAGTAATGTTCGTTTCGTATAAGCTAATTTTCGTTCTGCTAAAGGTTATGTTCTGATTTGAAATGTTAGCGAGCTTTGTAGCACTAGCGTCTTAGTTTTTGGGGTCACGTGATTTCGCTTGCTAGGTATATTTACCTGCCAACTGGGGTTGCAATGGTGGTGTCATGAAGCAGTATTGTGTGAAGATGTCCCCTTGCAAGTGAAGCATGGGTGCTCGCAGAATTTTTTGCAAGGGGGGTCAGTCAGTCATGGCCGGGAGAGTTAGTATAGTAAGCAGTCTGAAACTAAACCTAATATTTACTAAGCGTTTCGAAACAGAATCTTTTGACATATTTTCAGCTTCATTTGCATGATTAAACTTGTCGGAATATATTCGCAGTATTATTTCCAGGGGGAGGGGGCGCCCATGAAGTGAAGCAGTGTAACCACCCCGCCGGAGCATGCACATTTGATCGTAGTTCGCCGAACAGAAAATGGCCAGGCCGGGAAATCTAAAAGTAGGGACTAGGTCTATCGTCAACCAGAATACAGGCGCTACAAGGCTCGTTCAAGAAGAGAGAAAATCTTGGAATCACGACCTTGCAACAATACACATTTTAACTGAAGATCTCTCTTCTCTCGTGATTTCGCCTTGTTCGTCTCTCTGTCGATCTTGAGCGAGTACCTACCTGCGACCACGACCTGGTCGAAGACACAGTCGGCGACTCAGAAGGACGACCCAGTCGACGACCAGCGACCCAGTCGGCAAACCAAAAGGACGACCCAGTCAACGACTAAGCGACCCAATCGATAACCCAGTCAGCAACCCAGAAAGGCGACCCAGTCTACGACTCAGCGACTCAGTCGGCGACAGGGAGCCAGGGATAAGACGGTATCCCGCTGGGGTAGAAATCTGTCGCACTCTAGAGCGCCAGTCCTCAGACAGATAAAGCGGGGTATCACTCCAAATGCAAAGACCTATCCTTGAGAAGCCGAGATAGCAAGACTTGGTGTAGTGTAGCCGAGGGAAAATGAGGGTGATGGACTTTCAGCTACAATATGAACCAGTAATGAATATAAAATGTCGAACTTTTACCAACATGGGGATAGCTAAAACTCGCTGAACTTTTAACGAGCATTATTGACAATGCAGAACTGTATGGTGAAAGCTGAAATTAATTGACATATTTCGTACAGACATAACAGCAGTTCGTTGGTCAGCATGAACCATTCACATTTTGAAAATATGGTGATGAAAGAGTGCATTATCGACAATAGAGAGAAGTTATTTAAACGGTTTTTCTGATCAAAGAGCAATCAGTTCTGTACAACAACATGACCTGTTACTACCCAAGGCTTGAAGAACTAAACATTCAACAGTCGTCTCTTCAAAAAAAAATCTCTTAACAATGAAAACTATATATAAATAGAAATTTCACAGTTTTTAGCAAAAATCTACCGACCCCATAATGGTTGCACTGATAGGTAAGCCTGAATAATTGACAACATTTATTGTGCATCAAACAAAAATAGTTTGTGTCCTTTGAAAACAAATTTAAAATATGTCCTAAAGGTAGCGAGAAGGATAATTAAAAACTTTGACCAGATAGAGGACGTTGATCTTATCCATGACTGAGTACATCGAGGGTCAGTAGCACAACGCTCTTCGCCTTCTAACTCCCCTGGGCATACAGATGCCAAACCAGATTATTATTTACTATATCTAAGGCAAGTGGCTGCGGCAGCAAAGCACACTCTATGACCGCGCAGTCTTCTGCCGAATCTCATCAGCAAGTTTGAACCCGATAGCGCGTGTAGTTTCATTATTCAACGCTGTTATGACTCGCCAAAGCCGAACCACTCATTGGACAGACCGCTCTATAGTTCTAGCACTTCGGGTTCGAAGCTTAACTAGTCATTAAACATTTTTTCGAGTGGTGGTGCTCAAATAACCATTACGCAAGTGCACAGTTGAATCGTTCCACAGTAGCTTCATCACCATGTATGCCAAGATGTCAACGATGAACCAGCACAGCTTCAAGAATTTTTTTGCCTGGATCCACCTGCAAAAGCCACTGCATGTTAGAGGCAAAAGTGAAAAGATGCGTTTAAACGAGTCTGCGACACTTCTCGAATCTTTGCACGTCAAGGTCTTGGCTTCTTTGTACCTGCTGAAAACATCAACGACAGATAGTGCATATTTTTATTTATGCGCACATTTGCGATTATGTGGAAGTAACAAAAGATCAGCCCGGTGAACGTCGCTGGGGATATTCACATTAAACCATTGACTCAAAATTTTACTTGATGTGGGTAAATAAATCTGAAGAAAAAAAAAACGCTTGTTTGCTTGTTGTTGTAGGGTTTAACGCTATTTTTCAACACAAGATAGGCTATATATGGCGGCCAGTATAAATGGTGGAGGAAGAAACCGGGAAAACCCCGGAAAGAACCACCGACCCACGAGAATCTACTGGCAAGCTTTCTCACGTACCCACACTGGCCGAGCCCGAGACTCGAACCCATGCAGACAGAGGTGAAATGGCAGTGATCTGTAACGGTGAGCGCTTTAGACCACTCGGCCACTCGGGGACCCCGCTTGTTTGGTCAGCCACGCTAGAAAGACCCTGTAGTTAACCTTAGCCTTGCTTGCTAGCTTTCTAACGGCTGAATCACCCTTCAAGTAACAACATATAGTGGCCAGCTTCTCGTTCATGTTTATTATATTGCGACTTTATCTCCAATGAAATGCGCACTAGCGACCACCAAGTGCAATCTTGGCCTTCATAACTCCTATGATGACTCATCTGGAGATTCTTTCTCTGAGTGTAGGGCTTCCGACGACTGCATTTAAGTCACGGATATGATTCACGTCGAAGCGTTGACGCACATAAAGATCAGTTGATGTTTTATACGTAGGTTAACATGCAGCATCAAAGTGACACGGTTTATAGTTTTTCTGTTCTGTGGGCGCATTCTGTTAATGCGAAGTTGTATTCCAACCATTGTTCCAGGTCCGCATTACCTCTATCCAGAGAAATGCCTTTTGCCAACGGTTCTGTTGACGCAGCCGCGCCATCACCGCAGATTATTTTTACCATGCGAGTGCACGGCTGATGGAACGGTAAGTTTCCACGAGAGAAAACAGTTTTGTTCAAAATGGGAAGCAAGTTCTAGCGTTTCAGGTTTCTACCACTACGCTCCCGAGCCCGAGTTTGATTTGCAGGACGTGTTTTCTGGGGCATTGCACACAATATTAAGACATGGTTGAGTTATATAGCAATTGACAATCAACATGGCATCACCAACGACAAAAGACTTCACCATCACTGACTTCTCTGCGTCGGTAAAGACTCGATCACTCAGTCATGGTGACATGTTTTCAAACTCGGTTCGCGCACTAATCATTGGCACAGAGGAGCCGGAAAAATTCATTTGTTGTTAAATCTGATCACATGATGGTTAAGGTGGGATCGGTTTTACGTGATTGTGACATCCGCGGTCGATCAACCGTGGTATGATGCACTCGAGGAGATTACGTATGTGCTTGTGTCGTCAGAGATGCCTTAGTCGTCCACAACTGAATTCTTTTCTACGATCGATAAAGTCCCTGCGATTGACTACCTTAACCCGGAACATAATTATATTGTGTACGACGATGTAATGCTCGGTCGTCAAGACAGTCCCTCGAGAATATTTTCCCGTGACCTGCACAAAAACAGACATGATCTGTGTGATCCAACGATGCATACACGTGCTCAAAGTAATCAGGGACAACTATAACATGCTAACATTTTATAGGGTTGGCGCGCAAGGTCTCTCAGATATTCATTGAACTTCTTGTGCCACCGACGTTTTGTGGGATAAGTTCAGAAGTATGTTCGCGGAGACCGGTATGGTTTGCTTACAATCAGCTTGACAGGAATTTCCAGTTCCATCGAAGGAAAAAAGGATCGCACAAGTTTTGGAAAATCTATTTAACAACCACGACAAATGTATACACTGTCAAAACACAGAGAAAACCGCCAGCGATACCATGCATATTATGCTAACCAACACCGCAGAGCTTCCCAGGATCGACTGGAGCGTCTTCGCGGCTACATAGGTATCTGCGAATATATCAAAGATATGTTTGTGTCGCGACTGGCCGCACGGGAATATCGCATAGCAGGCTTCAAACAAAAATGCTTGCACTACTAATCAAGGTCGCGTCCAAAACAGCGGCGCAAGTGGCAGCGATGATTGGATCAAAAAAGAAACCTAGTCCTGTTGTCAGAACGGTTATGGCTACAGAAACAAATCCGTGGAAAGTACTAGAGGCTTGCAAGAGATTACTGAAATCCGTGAGTATTGTCAAGTCGAAAAAACCCGTTTGCGCTACATATTATGGAAATGGACTTGGCAATGTTGTCTGGGGATTGCTTACAGGAGCCCCTAAGGTTCTCGCGGGCTTGGTCTCGCGCGCTGTACCAATCGTAAAATAAGTAAAATAAGTCACATAGCGAGTCGCCGATAATATCAAAACTGCCGCTGTGGATCAGTTGAAAACTCAGGAATTACATGCGTTTCAATCAGTTCAAGATCGAACACTACGATTAGTGACTCGACAACTAAAAGCGATTACACTTCCATCGACTACAACAATGCCACCTCCGGTTAGTAAAATTATCGATGAAGCCGTATAAGAACGTCTGGCACAATTCTATACCGATTCGATGATTGCAAATGTGGAAATGGGAAGCGGATTCGGAGAGCGGAGGTATTAGACGAAACCGATAATGCATAAATGATGGCTCCATTAAAAACTGCACCGGATACCGCGTGGGAAATGTATACGCATATTTTGTGAGGTAAAAAGTTTAAAAATTACCAATATAAAGCGTACTAGCTTAGATGCAGACAAGCAAGGGCTAATATAATTTCGTGCTCGTGTCACAACTCGGTATTTTCTGCCTTGTAAAGCATTCTTGTAAATCCAAGGAAAGCTTGTACAAGTTAACAATGCCGGATATGGCGCTAAGAACAAAGTAGAATTTGTCAACAATGGTATCGTGGCGTCGTTCTGCAGTGCACGTTATACCATCGACGGAAACGAAATCGAAGCAATTCTCGACAACGGGACGTCTTTATAACAATTCTGGGACTTGCACGTTACAGTGAAAATTACACAAGGTCTGTTGGCTCGTCTAGGATGTTCGTAAGTTTTCCTGCATGAGTCGACTCTTACATATTTCTATTCTGCATGGACATTCGTAAGGTTAGTTTTTGGGGTCAAACACAGTCACGTTAAACCGAATGGGCAATGCCAATGATCTAAACTTACGCTTTAGATGCCCTCTGCGAGTCCACGGCGAAGAAGAACTCTTGACATGAATGTATAGCGTCTGGCCGAACATCAATGATTTAATTTCTTGCAATGATCACGCTCGCACCAAAGTGGCGTCCGAGCGGAATTCTCATGGCAACAAAGTACCCAACAAGGATTAAGCACACCAAGGCACGTGTTTGTAGTATTTCAAGTCATAGACAATCTCAATACCCAACTGGGAAGTTCAATGATATTTGCAATCCTGGCAGAGATTGAGGTCTCACTGAGGTTAAACGGTCATCAAGAACACACCGAAAATATTTTGCTTAACGTAAACAACAATCATGTCGTGCGTGTGTATTCATAGGCTGTTGAAATACATCAACCGATACCAAAATGTTGACACAGTCTTGCAGGTTTCCCAGAATGACTTTACTCATCAGTACCCGATTTTTAAAAAAAAAAATTGTTTGTGCTTTTCTCTCTAGCACCTATACCTGGCTAAGCTGTCTATAGTGGACATGTACTTCAAAGTACGATGGTGACCAAGACGTATTGTAATTCTCACTGGTAAGTTTTCGTAGCTGTTGTAACTGAACCTGTTAGGCTTAAAATAAACTGCTTTCACGCTGAATCGAAGTCAACTCAAAAAGATCTCAGTCGCGATGCAAACAAAAACAGGTATTCATTTTAAACTTTCCTCATACAAGTTATTCGGAACAACCTCACCGATGTTGACACCGACCCAGGCACAACAGTTTTGTCTAAGGATGTTAGCGGCCGGGATAGTCACGATGAACCATGACGGTGAAATAGTTCCATTCCTCACGCCCATTCCTGCGTTGTTGGCGTCTGGAGTTTCCGTGTTTGCAAAATCAGCTGTGTTGTTGGCTTTCGGAACCGCAACAGATCTTGCTTTGAAAAATAAAAAGTGGTTGGAGGCCGCATACAAAAGGAAACGGTGTTCGACTATCGATAAGGAGTCAAAGGTTTTCGAACTGAAGCAGTCTTGGTTGTGTCCTCGCCGTTGACGGTCACGGAATCACGTTCATTAACCAGTTTTGATTTACCCTCGATGGCAAGTCAATCAAACATTTCCGAGTTGTCTTTATGTGGTATGAACTTGCGTCAATGTTACATCGCACGTGGGAAGCCGGCATTGTTAACTTGTATTCAACAGGACCTGGAATGCAGTGGGTTTCATACGTCATAACACCTAGACATCTGTTTTGTTTTGACCCATATGAATTGTACCGCCACGTGAAGTTGTTGATTATTTAGCCTGAGACACTAGCATCCCTCGACGACGACGACTGATGTTTATTTAACGCTAATGCTGCAAACTCGAATGAAGGACCCATTATGTGGACATCTTGTCGTTGAAGCACAGCATGCACTAGCCTCAAGCCCAAAAGCGCAAGCACTTGCTGATTTTGCAATGTCACTTAGAAACTACGCTTGATAGTATACGAAGTATGAGCTTAAAGATAAAACCTACTAGGGGCTTCTAAAGGTCGGAGTTTATCACAGTTTTTGTAGCATGCCCTAAAAGAATTGTTTGTCCAGCATCACATCATCATATACTACAAGATTATTTATGCGTCCGTCGAGATCATTCACAAATGGAGCTTCATCAATATCGGTGATAAAATCAACAATATCATTATCATCTTCATCTTCATGAAACGACTTCGCTTCTTCTTTAAAATCTTTAAGCACATCGTAGCATCGCTGATCATCTACAGATGGTGCCACCAAATACAAATTATCCCACTTTATCCATCTCATTATCAGATTAAGCAACAATTGCGTCTTACCAGACCAAGATGGACCTATTATAATTGCTCTGGTAGAATTTGGCAACGCTGCATGATGCTTGATTGGCTCTTTCTTTCGTGTCGCTGAGAAATCAAGGACATCCATGTTGTACAAATATAATAAATAATATGAATTTATATTGTGTTCGATGCAAAGCATCCACCCCCATCAGTGGATTAACAACAATAACAACAAAAAATAAAAAGCGTGCGCTCACAGGTAAGTGTGTAATATGTGGTATAAAAACAAATACAGATTTATTTCGTCTCATACGAAGACAGATGGTGAAATCGCTGTTTCACTGGGAAAATTACCAGGGACTCCATGTGCTAAATATCCAGGAGAAAAACATCTTTCTGGATATAATTATTGTGGTCCTGGAACCCGACTTGATATCCAACTTGACGAACGAGACCAACCAAGACCAGGAGAGTATTTAAGAAATGCGATTGATCAAGCATGCCACATTCATGATGTCGTGTATAAAAATCCCAATTTACAACAACGACATATTGCAGATGTGAAGTTGATTCACTCGTTAAATTCCATAAAAAATAAATCTCTCAGAGAAAAACTTGCTAGCTTCCTAGTAAAATCTGCGATGAAAGGTAAACTAGTGCTAGGAGCTGGTATTTAATCATAGATAACTATTATAAATGGAATCGATTTATTATAGCCCAAGAGGATATTGGAGGGGTAAAGAAGCGATTTGTAAACTTGCTGATGCAGCAGGTGTCCCACGTTCTGTTGCTGAAAATTGGTTAGCACGACAGGCAATATGGCAAATTTATCTACCACCACCTAAAAAAAATACAGTACGCACATTTTGATGTCAGTATTCCCAATGAAGTTTATCAAGCAGATATTTTGTTTTTACCACATGATACTATTAAAAGACGTAGACGTCAATCACGCACATACAAATACGCGTTAACTGACGTTGACGTTGCAAGTATATATAAAAAAGCAGAACCACTATCAACTAAAACAGCAGCTGAAGTTGCATCTGCTTTTGAACGAATTTATCAACGCGGTGGTCTACGATGGCCACAGCTACTACAGGTTGATCCTGGCAAAGAATTTCTTGGTGCAGTATCATCTCTGATGAAAAACACATAACGTCAAAATCAGACGAGGACACACCGCAATTCATCGCGATCAGGCAATCATTGAGCGATTTAATCGAACACTTGCTGAGAGATTATTTGGATATCAATATGCAAAGGAAATATCCACAGATACGAGATCTCGTGAATGGGTTGCAAGGCTACCAAGTATGATTGCTGCGCTAAATAATAAAATTACTGGTACAACTTCTATGAAACCCATTAATGCGATCACAAAAAAAACATATGCCAGTACATCGACGTGAATCTTTCTCAAAACAACCAGTATTGGGTAATGTGACTGTAAGATATTTATATGAACCCGGTGAACTTGTAGGGGATAAAACAAAAGAGCAATTGATCCTCTTTAGAATGTGACCACACATAAAATTTCCAGCGTGGTAAGATCCACGGGTAGACCTGCAATATACAGACTAGATTCAACTGCTCCTCAATGTGGATTTGTACGTGAACAATTACAAGTAATTCCTGAAGATACACAATTACCACCGCCTTCACTTCTGTAAAAGCAGAACACTAGCACCCCTATGTCGATTACACTCAAGAAAGGTCAATATCACATTTTCAGGTGTGTGACCGAGATTACTATTAATTCTATCCACGGTGAATTGTCTTGGATTATTATTCGAATACTGCCACAACATTACTGTGTTACAGCTCGCACAATTATCTTGTCGTTGTTTCAGTGTCATGATAAATTCAATATCAATATCAAAGTCACTTTTACTTTTTTGTCAGATCGCTGATAACCAGATAATTTTTTCTTGACAACTTCGTTGTTAACTGCATCATCGCAATTTATATCAGTGGTTTCCTGAGTCACTGGGCAGTCTATGATAACCCTTCATAGCTGAGACATTCTTCTAACTCTTAAAACTGCTATATAAACTAAATTTGACCATTCGATCCGATCATCGACAATCCAGATATTTGTATCAGAAATAGTTAATCCCTGTGACAAATGAATCGTTAGAGTATATCCTAGAATCCATGGGGTTCTGTCCATCGTTAATGCGCTCTCAACAGCACTCACAGGAACAACAACAATATCATTAAGAACGAGTTTTTGTTTCTCATTCGTTCTTGGAATATCAACCTTAATATTTTGTTTTCGTGTATCTGCTGGGCGATAACAAAGCGGCACTGGTAACTCTGAAAACTTTTCTTTATGTAGCAGAAATAATTCTTGCTGAAGTGTATCACGAATTATCTTCCTACTTGCAACTATCAAATCAGCAGGCTTCCATAAATTCCAAAAATCATTCATCGTAGTCTCTGGAATTACTTCACGCAATATCTCACATTGAATCTTTTTATCTGGCTGCAGTCTGATCAATCTTTTAAATTCTTTCAGCGGTTCATCAATAGCTCTATGATCATCAGTTATCTCCTCATAATAATCTACGAACTTTTTCAGCCATTCTTGTGGAGATGATCCAACAAAGGGTGGTGATTGACCATGATCACTACACATGATAACAGCAGTATTTCTCGTTAACAACCAATCAAGAATTACTTTAATACATCCAACAATACCGTACATATTTCATCATAGATAATAATCTTAGGAATATATTTCTCATCCATTCGTTGTGAAGTTCATTCATCTCCTTTCCATCGAAAGAAACTATGATACGTACACGAATGAACTCCTCGTTCGTTCATTCTGTGGCGAGTCTATATGTGGGTGTCAAAACAACCATATCAAAATTCCGAAATGATTCAATCGCACGTGTTGTTTTACCAGAACCTCCCGGTCCATTGAAATAAACAGTCTTATGTCTGGCCACAGGATCATATACCGATGGAGCCAATGATAATTCCGATAAACGATTATGTTTACAATAATTATCCTCGGAAATATAATTTGCAGATTCAGAATAAACTAAGTATCTTTTCTCGTTTTATTCTCCATTCGCCCCAAGACTCGTCATTTCCAATTTTTAACTGTCTCAGTGATTCTGTGTATTTTTTTATTGATATAAAATGAATCTGTTTCGACTCTGACCGCGGTATCAGAAATCTATTTATCATAGATAAATTTATCGAAACATACGCAAGCATCGAAGATCTTAAATGAGTGAACTGTGGTGATTCACCTTCAGTGTAGCTCACGATTGTACCTAATTTAGTTCCATCAGATGAATAAGCATTTTCTCGGCTTATAAAAATGTTTCTTTCGGTTGAATCGGCAATTATAAAATCGAGTTCAGCATCATCGATGATTAGTCTACAACAATGTCGTTTGTGCTCATATGATCCTCCTTGTGTAAATTTACCAATTATTTTTCTGCCGAGATCTTTTGCGAGTTTATTCTCAAAATCAGTTATATCAGGATTTTCATCATCAGAGTATTCTTCGGCTGTGGCAAACAAGCTTGTTTCTGCGCATGATATGACATAATTGCTTCACTGAATGTCGATGACACCAAACTTCCCGTATCAATCATATATTGTAATAAAACTATTAGAGCCCAACATTTTTCTGAAAAATGTCTCCCAAACCAAACATAAACAACCGGATGGACATTCCGTGCTAACTCGAATGATTCAATACAGGCAAATCCGGTCAGGTCAAAATCTGGTAAGGGTCCATTTATCGCAGCTCTGGTCATCTCGTGTGTTGAATGTCCAAATCTTTTGAAATACTCAGAACATTCTCCGTATCCAAGAAAACTTCCAGGATAGCATGCAACCATATCAACCGATATAACATCTTTCTAATCGTATTTAGTATTCCATAATCCGCCATATCCGTATTCGATACAGCTGTGTTGGACATCTTCAAGAAATTCTAATCGTGTTGGTTTCCATGAATTTTTCTTCTGAGCAGCATGTGCAGCAAATGACGGAAAGGTAAAACAATTACTGAGTAATCGTTCGACAGTGATTTCATCACCGCCATCATCGCCGATTTCATCGGTGTTCGTGTATTTCAGCGCAAGATTTTTCATTTCGTTGTGGAGAAATTTTGTACAATAAATATGTCCATTAGGTCGTACAGACTGATCATAGTTCACAGATTCTGAACTCTGAAACAACCACACGGACACAAGGTCATTCTTACTGATATTTCTGATGAAATCAAACATATCATCATTATAGAATTTAACAGTTCAATTTTGTGGAAATATTGTTATGTCCGAAGTCCACGCATGTGCATTATGATCAATAATTTCTATCGAAGCTCCGTTTCTTTTATATTTCGATTCATATAAAATCTCTCCGGTTAATGTCTTCACTCTTATTGGAAATCTTAATTTTTTTTTCCAGTTCAGCGTCATCTTTGATAGACGCTCTAGTATCTTTAACTGTTTCTGCCCACTCATTTATTTCTTGCACCTTAGATCCGTTAAACCGTTTCCTCGATTCGCATTTGTGAAATGTTCTGTAACTCGCTCAGCAACACAATTTAAGCGAGAAATATTCATCGGTAAAAGTTTATCGACGTTAGGTTTATCATTCAGTGGATATATCGCATAAACAACTGCCGTTACAGGATATTCTCGTTCATAATAAGGTCTATCAATTCCAGTCAGTATTCCTGGTTTTGAATTTTTATTTAACGTGACAATATTTCCAGTGTGGCCCTGACGAGAAGTCAGGCGAACAGGATCACGTTTGTCATGGATAATCCATGTGTCGTCGTCGGTCGCTACGATAAATTTTATTCTAAAAATATATTTTCGTGCAATGTCGAGATAATTAATAATTGTCGCTGCTCGTTTGTCATTCATTGTAGCATCGACAACACCATTGGCAACGCCACCGGTGTCGCGTACAATTCTGAATGTTGACCATACATGAGCTGCACCATCATCGAGAAATTCTCTCTTGGCTTCACTGATACGATTGATTAGAGTCTTATTCGTTAAATCAACCAAAGCTCGCCTTTGTAATTGAGGGTTATTCTGTCGAGATCAAATCTGGCTTTAGAGAACTTAATAGCAGATAATCTCGTAAATTCCTCCATATCACAATTAAGGCAAATATATATTTAAATTGAAGATTGATTATATATATATAATGATTCAAGCAAAGAATAAGTGTAAGTGGCTTATGATTGGTTCTTCAGTTACTTGTAACAGGGCTTGTGTAAATGAATTCTGTTGGTATCACATGCAAAGTGTTCGTCGAGGAAGTCTAGGACCAAAACCATGTTTGAAATATGATTGGGGTTAGAGGAGAAACGCAGTTGTGTGTGCAATGTGGTGGCAAAAACACAGAGCTGAAACGATATTATGATAAAAAAAAAAAAATAATACCGATGTCGACGGTAATGAATCTCCTATAAAAAAAATGCCGAAGGCTATCTCGCCAGATTTTCACTCCAACAATAAAATAATAATTTAGACAAATAATATTATTATATAAATGGAACAAAATGAATTTGTGAAGCACCCCACCATTAAGAATTATGAGGCGTCTCGTGATGGTATCATCAGGAACTGTCGATTAAAAAAACAGTCGGTGTTGTTGATAATGCCGGTTATCTCAGATTTAGTGTTGGAAAAGAAAGATATTTATCTTATAAATTCATCTATGAATGTTTTTGTGGAATAATCGAAGATGGACATGTGATCGATCATATTGATTCAGATCAGAAAAATAATTCTTTATGTAATTTACGAGCTATTACACAAAATCAAAATTGCAAATTTGGTTGTACTGGTAAACATAAAAAATTACAAGGAAGGTTGTTAAATCCGCTTGCTTGTGCATACAGGTAAGTTATTTTTATATTTCCAGGTAAGATAGCTGTACAGACCTACATGTACTTTAACTCCCGGATGACATCCTGCAGAAATGTATGTGCGATTATTAATTGCAGATATTTTTATACAGTGTTTGGAAATTGGAATAAATCCACGCTGCAGTTTTCAATAATTGTGATTTGTTCAGTATACTGATCGCGTGTAGGTTGCCTGTTTATCCAGCATAGATAACTTCATAATAATTTCTGAAACATATATTTGTAAGGATGGGTCCGTGGCGCAGTATTAGAGTGACGGATTCTCATACTTGAGGTAGAGGGTACTATTCCCATGACTGACACATTGCCGATGGAGGGCGATAATCGCAGTTTTTCATAATAAGTGGGGCTCGAGCCCCAAGGGATTTCATGTACACCTCCTCACCACGTCTAACACGTGGTGGGTGTTGTTTTTTACTCACCCCGGGGTTTTATTTGGGGGGTGTACATGAAACTGGAGCCTCCAAAATAAACAGTAGCGTGACGTAACTCTCAATCTCACTGAAGGGTGCCCAACACAAGGACATTCAGAAAGAATGTCGCCAGAAAGAAAATCTTGAAGGGTGCCCCATACAAGCCATAAGAAAGGCATCAATGAGGGGACCCTTCATGGAACGGCAAATACTGGCAAATGAAGGGACCCCGTGCAATGATAATAATATTTATTCTGATTTCTGATTTAGAAATTTCTGATTTTGACTCAGATTTATTTAGAAGTATTATTATAATATTCTGATGATTCTGATTCAGAAATATTTTTATTCTGATCCTGATTCAGATTCAGATTTATTTAGAAATATTATTCTTTTTATTCTGATTCTGATTCAGAAATAATTTTATTTTTAAATTTTGATTCTGATTCAGATTCAGATTCTGATCAGAAATATTTTTATTCTGACTCTGATTCTGATTTATTTTTATTTTAAACAAATATTTATTATATAATGAATTCCGAAAATATTAATGTAATTATTTCTGAGATCAAAAAATTAAATGAAGAGGATATAGAACTATCTGAACAACTGGACCCTGAAAAAAAATTATAAATGATTTTGAAGCGCTACAGAACGGAAATATGATGGGAGATATATACTAGCAGCTGAGTATAGATTCATTAAGTTACTTCAACAGGCCGTGAAACAATTTCTACTTTATGTCGATGATGAGGATATTCGAAAATTTGTTTCACTAACAAACGCCATTGAGAAAGTTAGATCAGAGTTATCACTCGAATACGAAACAAAAAAGATTATGAGTTCACGTGTGCGACAACTGAAATTTTTTTTATGGGTGAATGTAAAGTCACTGACGAAAGTCCAAAAGGATTGTGAATGTGGCTTAGATTCAGATTATAATATTTATTCTGATTCAGATTCATATCATAATAATTATTTTTATTCTGACACAGATTCAGATTATACTATCTATTTTTATTCTGAAACTAATATTTATACAAAATCAGATTATAGTATTTGTTTTTATTCTGATTTATTTTTTATTTTTTATCATGAGCGATTTTTGCTATTTTGAGTACCATTTACCCCATCGATTTTCAGAATTTAGTCTGATTTTGATTTTTAGTCGGGTATTTACCCCATTAAATTATGAAATCTGAACGATAATCATGATTTTGAGTACCATTTACCCCATCAATCTGTGGAATCTGAACGATAATCAGCAAAAATAAAATTTTCATTATAATAATAATAATATTTTTATTGTTTCAGCGTAATTTTATCACCAAAAATATAATTTTGAGTACCATTTCCCCCATCGATTTTCAGAGTTTAGTCTGAATTTGATTTTTAGTGGAGTATTTCCCCCATCGATTTTCAGAGTTTAGTCTGATTGTCAGTAAAAAAATACAATTTCATTATAATATTTATTCTGATTCAGATTTAGATTATAATATTTATTTTTATTCTGATAATAATATTTATTCATCTTCAGATTATATTTATTTATTCTGATTCTGATTCAGATTATAATGTTTATTCTGATAATAATATTTATTCTGAATCAGATTCAGATTATAATATTTATTTTTTATTCTGATAATAATATTTATTTAGAGTATATTTATTTTTTATTTTTATTTTTCATTCTGATTCTGACTCAGATTACTTTTTTAATTATTGTTTATTCTGAATCTGATTCAGATTCAGATTATATTTATTTTTCATTTTAATTTTTTATTCTGATTCAGATTCAGATTATTCTTTTTTTAATTCTGGTTCTGATTCATCAGATTATAATATTTTTTTTTTATTCTGACAAAAGGTAGCTACGAACGCAAAGATCTACGATCTCATATACAAACTTACTGCCAGAACTGCATTCCTTAAATCAAGTAAGTGTCCGGCCTGGTCAGCAAGTCGAAAATGCATCCGTGACAACAGCGGATTATGACATCGCAGATAAACCGGATTAACTGGCATTGACACACCTAAAAACCCAGGAGGTACTTCGGGGGTAAATTAATATAGGATAGATCCCTGTTGTGCTTCTTTGGATTTTTCAGTATCTACTTGATAGCTTCCATCAATAGCATCACACACCAAAGTAACTGCGATCGTTGATGTGATCGCGACAACACCTGATGATATATGAGGACCTCCACCGTATGGATCATTGTTGTGCTTGAGAATAATCGCCGGTGGGGATATTTTTCTCCATGATTCAACGACTTTGGGAAAATTTTCATCAATAATATCATTGACTGATTTTCTTAAAATATCAGCGTTATATTCCGGTATTACAAATGTTGGTAATTGTTTTTCGGTTGTTTCAAAATGATCGAGAAATAATTGTTTGACATTTACTTTTCGTGGTGAACCAGGTGGCCAATATTCACTCCCCACGAAATTTACATACTCGACGATGACTTTGTTGAAATATTCGAGGTCTGATGCAACTTGGTTTAAATGTTGCATAGTTTCAATGATCTGTTGCTTTACATCATCATTGTAATATTGTGTTCTACTGAAAAATACGTTTCGCAGATTATAGCTTTCTCGCTTGTGTTCGTATTTAATGTTATCGGAAAAAAAACAAATAATCTCATTGTTGAAGACCATACTTCCTTTATTTTTGTCAAATATAAATATAAAGGAAATATTAAATTCAGGAAGCCTTTCACCAGTAGACGTGATAAAAGTTTCTGTTATACTCGTCATTCCTCCATGTGTCCATGGATAACCTCTTCGATATTCTGGAAATTTTAAAAATATTTTTTTATCTGTAGTAAAATCAACTAGTTTAGGTACTGGTGGTCCTTGATAAACCGGTGGAACTTCTGGCCATCCTAATACAGTTCTGATCGATGATTGAGACATATCTACGGCGTAGTCGGGCGTTGATATTTCTATCGCAGATGATGTAATGTTGGCTCATTAACAGTAATAGCGATTTTAGATTCTTTACCTGTGATAGATTTAATTCTGCGTTGGAATTCATCATTGATCTGTTCGATTTGATAACTGCCCGTAGGAATACCTACAACTTTCCAATCTGGAGTTCCATCGGGGTTATTTTTATAAGAAAACACTAACAAGTTATTTGTGGGCAAACCGCCAAATGATTTTGATCTAATATTTGGCCAGTTGCAATATACTCGCAATTGTGCTAACGCTATTTCTTTGGCTGAAATTGCCGTTGGAAAGATAACGTCGAATTCAGGATTAGTTGAGCTCGTTGATATCATCGTAGTTGTTGGCGGTGTTGTAATCGCGACGATTTGTTGGAGAAGTTCTTGTGGCGTAGTCATTTAATTATTTACTTCCTGATTTAAATTAAGGTGACTCTGTCCTCGTTTCCGACAAGGCGGTTTGGCTTCCAGTTGCCAAACCGGAGGTGTCGTGGTAAACCTTAATCATTTCTGCGAATTCCTGATCTGATATTATTCCATCGTTGAGCCCTGATGATATCAGCGATGATAATTTAGCATGCGCGTGTATTGCCGCTGATAGCAATATTGTATATTCGTGGAATTTATCAGCGGCACACGTAAATATCCTTTTAGCAATTATATTAAGAATACCAGAAACACCGGTTATAACTGCAACACCAATTCCTATTACTGGTGCTATTATGTATGTAGCTGTTAATGATCCGATTATAGTTGCTCCTTCCAGCGACTACGGCAGATGCAGAATATACAATTATGTCAGTAACAACGACACGTCTACGGTATTTTTTTAATTTTTACTGTGTACTCATCAATGATATTTTGCAGTTGGGTCTGTAACACACTTGCTCGTATCTGTATTTGTTTACAAAATTTAGATCTGATGTTTGTGAAATCATATACTCTAAAGTACTAAGTAATCAACTGAGGTGTTTCAGCGACAAATTCCAGACACCACCAGTAAGACGCTGCGGTTAATTTTTTATCAGATGGTTCCAGTATAAACGTTTCTTCGACCGCTTGATTTAACACGATAGACACGGTTCCAGAAAAATCATCGGTTGAATGATGCCATGGATACGTGGTAAATATCCTAAATTTTGCAGCGCTGAACACGGACAGCCTATACGCACCAGTGACTTCCGCGTTATGTTTGATAGTGTTATTTTGCTGTGACCATGTTGATGATCCTGATGATACTGTGTATACCATGTTAATGATCTGCTTGTGAGGAATTTTAATCAGATTAATTGTTTTAACGATATCAGGAATTCCACTGACAACATCTTCTAGTTTTTCTTTAATATCATTGATATCCCTCTGCGCTATCGTGATTAGCTCTGAAAATGATTTAGGATCTCTGTTAACGCCTAAGTGTTGATTAATCGTTTCAATGCCTGACATAGCTGTTTTAAGATCGCCGAGTTTTGTGTTAATTTCAGAGAGTTTTACGTCAACAAACAATGAATTTCCAAAGAAATCATCTGCGATTTCATTAAGTTTTTGAAAATTTCTACGAGTATTTCAAAACGTATTTACGTGAACGTCATATTCAGATAGCAGTGTGGTTAATTTGTCATCGATTATAGTATCTTTATCATCTACATATTTCTTTGTTGCGGCATCTTCATCAATTGTTGGTTCTCTTAAAACAACGATTTTATTTCCACTCATGTTGAGTTCACCTGTCACTGTATCACCAGTGGATCGTAAACGATCAGCAACACTTTTTATAATTTCATTTCTGATAGTTGCGATTGATACATTTGAGTCTGATTCTACCGACGTCAGTAAATAATGGAATATTATCCGTGGTAGTACCGAGAACTCTACGAATTATGTCCATCCACTTAACATTACTCGTCTTTAAAACACCGTATTTATCCTGAAAAATAACAACTTCATTCCGGTCAGTTCCAGAGAGGTTCATAATATCAGCAAGATCATCTCTAGTAGCATATTTCGATAAATCAATATCATCTTTTTTTTCTTGTTTTTGATAGAGGATCTTCCATAAATATCAACCATTATACGATTAGTGATTATTTAAAACAGAACTCGTGTACGTATGTACAACTTTATGAGGTGCATCGGAAGATTTTGAAATAGCATCGAGTACAGCAAGTGATTCACGGCCGCATATTGGTGGATCAGTTATTGTTTGTGTTGGTAATGTTGAATACCATACAGGAATGTTCGCAGTACTACGTACTGTGCTCACATATTTTAAAAATTCCTTCGGTGGTGCCAGTCCATACGAATCAAAATAAATAATTCCACGTGGATCAATTGCGTATGCAACCCAATGAGTACTGTTACGTGTAAGCTCGTACAAAAATAACAAGAGAAAAGAGTGAAGCCAACAAGCTCTGTATATTTTAACAAAATAATTTATTTCCCTAGAAAACAATGTAAAAATTGGAAATAGGACTTACCGTTTGTAAATATAATCCAAAATTTAATCCTAAGATTGAAAAATATAAGTCCTATCACTAAACATTTCTAATAGAATCCGGGTTTGATCTCGATGAAATTCCAATATGGAGGCGATGACGTCAGATGATGTCTGTCCTGATGGTAACAGATCCTCAATTGAATCACAGTTTATAATGTTTCCGTTAAACTCCAGAATAACTTTCCACTGAATTTCTTTCTCCCAGAACTTTTATAAAAAAAGTACACCTGATTAGTTTTCTAGAGAATAAATTATTAAATCCAAAAAACAGATGAACTTCAAAACAATCTGGCTTCAACAATATAAACACCTTGTACCTTCAAGGTGCGGACATACGACTGGCTGGAAAGCTCTCGGAATGAGTATTTAACCCAACTAAAACGTCATTTCATTCCCGCGTGATAGGTCACGTGGTCTCTTAACATTTGAACAGCGTAATAGAAAGAATGAAAATTAGCACGTAGGCAAGAATAGACCTATCTAAGAACCAAATTCTCACACTGAAATAAATTTAAAAATAAAACATTGTTTGTTAAGACTAACACGTAGGCCGAAATGACCTTGGCAATAGCCAATCGTTTTCGCGTAGTGTTTGCAAAATCTATGAACCAAAGTGAGCTAAAAATAGTGCTGAAGAAATATTTTTACGTTCTAAACAAACCGAATTTACTGGAAAAAGTATCGAATCCCGTGAAAATAATCATTACAATAAAATGTAATGAAATAAAATTAAAATCAAAGAAGAATTTAAAACTAACACACAAGTAATTAAATTACATATACGTAACAGTACCTGGACCAGAACTTCCATTGAGATTGATGATACCGGTCTCAACACGATTTGGTCGTTTTGGTAATTGATCACTCATAAAAATACCTCTGAAGTTTTTGATATTTAATCGCGCAGCAGCATCAAGTAAATCAAAATTGGACATGGGAAGTATCAACGATGTGTCCCGGGAAGTCTTAGACCTTTTCCGTACCATGAACGAGGGGTTCCTGGCAGTCTTAGACCTTTCCCTGTTGACTTTTTTGCAGAGTTTTTATTCCTTTTCCTGCTGCTTTCTTTAATGCCATCCCGGTTCCAACAGCACCACGTGCACCTGCTTTTGCAACAGCTGGGGCTGCAGCGGCTATCAACGCTGGTATAGCTGCGAGAAGTGGAAATATACCACCCGTCTTGGCAATGTCGCTAATGGCGCCTGCAGACAGATCAAGTCGTACGCCGGTCTTTGACCGTTTGACGTCATTGAAGTGCCTGAGCTGACGTTCTGTCAGTGATAGTTTGTTTGGACCACCTGCGATCTGTCCTCGTTTCAGTAATATTTTCATTCATGAATTCTTTTTTGACACTGATTGTAGCTTTTTAATCTGACCAGGTGCCAGAGTAACACTAACATGATGATATGACATTATAATATCATGATCGATTTAATTACTGATTGCGAGCGATCCAATTACATGTTTTCTACTGGGGCATCAATGACTCTCATTCGTCCACCAACACCTTCAAGCAACATTGTTTTATCTGAGAGTATAACAGCGATTGCTCTGTAATGAGCAATAGTTCCTCTTGCCATACTAGGTCGAAAGTGTATATCAACGACAGATTGCCTAACTAAATCCAAATGTTCCAGTGAGAAATAATAGATCGGATACAGCGTTGTAAAATCTAGTTGTGATATTTGTAGACCAGAATCAATATTTTGATCACGTCCCATGAATGTCATCAAACGATTATATGCACGCGCTACATGATTATTTTCAAAATTTAATAATATATCTTCAGATGGTTCTTGATGTCCATTTATTCTCAGTGAAACTTCAGTAACACCAAGTTGGTCAAATATCATTGTACTGTGTGTTTGTGAGTTTACTCGTGCAGCATTTTGGAAAGCAACAAATAGATATCGCGGCGCAGAAGCACCCTGCTGTAATGCTATCTTCCATGTGAATAAACCATTAATGTTAATTTGAACACTATCTGTGGTCATCGTCAACCGTGATAATGTTGATTCACCACCTGGGTCCATAAAAGAGAGTAGCCGTTGTTCTTCAGTGAGTGATGGTATCATTGTTGGCATCCACAACGAAATTTTTATTAGTATTACTTTACCTGCATCACCGATAAAGCGCCAGATTGCATCATGGTCGATAGCCTTTCCTACGAGTACAACTGCATGCTTGGCTCCGAAAATAACCTTTCTGACATTTCTGCAAAATCCAAAGAAGTGGGACAGTAGAATTGCACATGAAAATCTTCTACTTCCATCTTTCAGCATTGATCGACGTGCTGCGAATCCTAAGTTGAATTCTGAATTAGCACCATGAACCAGCGGCCGCACATCAGCGTCAGCGTTGTCGGCATTGTTTCTTGGTCGTCTTACATTATACGGTCTGTTGTCAGGGTGGTCAAAAGTATCCTTCACAAACATCATTGACGGACCAGCCGATCTTGAATAATCATCGCTGTATCTTGCAAGGCCAAGTATCGTCGTGGCAACGTCGACGTCTTTCTGAATTGATTCAATGTGTCTTCCGTCAGTCATGTATATGGCACAGTCGAACAACGCCATAATGCCATTATTAACAAAACCAACTCTAACATCAGCTAAATATGCAGTATCATCTGTTTTTAAAATTTCACCTTCTACTTCAATAAATGCC